>BQNB010015144.1:0-28999 GCA_026074375.1 Tanacetum coccineum | reverse complement strand
CTTTATGTTGGTTGAGAAAAGATATCCCCTTACACCAATAACAATTTCAAACATGCTGAACAAGAAGCTTCAAGCTGATCGTTAGAATGAGTTGTGTTATCAACTACTCAAGCTCATGACAAAGCAAGAAAATCGTCAATGAAGTGTTTGAATGCATCCTCCTGGTGATGGCAAAGACTTTTAATAAAACTTGAAGATTCAAAAGATGAATATCAAGTTTAGGGGAGGATTGTTAGGATTAAAATACTTCAAGATGATTCTTAGAGTTACTACTGCTCATGTATATATTAGTGCTGTCAAGCATAACTTAGTGCTGCTGGTAATACTAATGAAAATTATGCTAAGTAGTTAGTACTGTTAGTATAAAGTTACTGCTGCTAGTAGAAGTTAAAACTGCTCAGCGATGAAAACTGAAAATATACTAAGTAGTTAACGCTGCTAGTACTAAAGTTAGTACTGTAACACCCCCATTTTGATACATATAGCAGCGGGAGCTAATATGGGGTATTACTTCATAGTACAACAGTCATAATTATAGAAAACAACTCATAAAGAGACGTTTTTGGAAAAAGTTGTTATCATTCATTTATTCATTAGAGTTTTTATAAAAGAGAGGTCCCAAAATCTACAAGAAAATATAAAGTTGAATGATAACTGTTTAGCCATCTTCAGTCCATGCCACTCCATGCCATAGTTTGCTCAATTACCTGAGATAAACATGCTAAAAAGGTCAACACAAAGGTTGATTAAAATTTATAGGTTTATGAAAAATAGTGTGAATACAAGTCATCATGGATAGTGGGCTACGTTGTTATACACCCAAAAATAGTGATAATTGCAATGAGTACAATTATTATAGAAAACTATTGGGAATTAAAGAGCTTCTACAAGATAATGCTACTGAAGGACTTAATACTGCTAGTAGTAATAGTTAGTACTGCTAGTTATAGTTAGTACTGTTAGTACAATGTTAGTACTGTCAATATATAGTTAGTACTGTTAGTTAGTATATTAGTGCTGCTAATGAGATATGTATGAGATAAATTAGGAATAGATATGCATGATCTCTGCATAATCTCCTAATGTATTTTATAAGCCTATTAGGGTTTTCCTTAGTGTATAAAAGGAACCCTACAACATAGTTAGACATATCTCCTTTTTATATACCTTCATAGTCGTCCAATTCATATACTAGTTAGAGTCTTTCATTATAAGGCAAAACATATAGTTGTTTTGTGGTTTGTTTAATATATTGAAAGCTTTGTGAAAGTTCTGTGTTTATTTTTTGATTGTTTCTTCTAAGTATATAAAGATTAATTCAGCATAGTCTTTATATATACACCACAAGGTTTCTAATCTAGTTGTTTAGATTTATCTAAGCTAATAAAAGATCCATTCAATTGGAACCATCAAGTACCCCTTCTTAAAAATTATCTCGGATTCCATGGCGTACTGACCGATCTTGGCTCGCAGACATCGTGCTTCATTTTTGTCTTTTGGCCATACTACCTCTTCCAAACATCGCATGATAGGGGTCATCCAATTGTCCCATTCTTCCTCCACTATGGAGTGTACTTCTTGAACCTCCGTGGATCGTTCACTGAGGATCTCCACTAATACCTCCTTCGTCAAATGGTTGAATGCCACCGAAGCGAGCTTGATTAGCACATCTGCCTTCTGATTCATGTTCCTAGGGATGTTTTCAATTGAAAACGATTTAAACCCAGAGGCGTACTCCTTTGCCTTTGCTAGGTACTTTATCATGCTATCTTTACTGGCATCGTAGCTTCTATTTATCTGGCTTTCCACTAGCTTGGAATCCACTTTGACTTCTATGTTTGATATACCTATTTGACGAGCTATCCTTAGCATCGCTAGGAGGGCTTCGTACTCAGCCTCATTGTTAGTGCTTGGGAAGGTGAGACGAAGAGCATAGGTATATTCAATGCCACTAGGTCCTATCAAAACCAAACCTGCCCCTGATCCTTTCGGACTAGAGGCTCCATCAGTAAATAAAGTCCAGCTTCCAGTGTCATCTTTTTCCCGGGGTACATCCGGCATTCGGAAGTACGATTCCTCCTTTTCCCCTTTCGGTGCTTCTGAGAGAAAATCCGCCAAGACCTACCCCTTCACCGCGTTGCGAGGTGAACGTGATGTTATATGCTCCGAGTTTGACAGCATACTTTGCCAGCTTTTTGGAGGTTTTGGTGTTATTGAGGATGTTCTTGATTGGTCGGTCAGTGATGACCTTTACTGGATGAGCCTCGAAATACCTCCTCAGTCTTCTGGTCATGTGAATCAAAGAAAGTGTCAACTTTTCCATAGGAGCATAATTCCTTTCGGCTTCATTCAGTGTCATGCTTATGTACTGAATGGGACATTGCCTTCCCTTCCTGTCGGTTAAGAGGACCGCGCTTACGGCCTCTGCTGACACTGCCAAGTATGCGTAAAGGGTTTCTTTTTCCCGAGGTGGAGTTAACGTTAGGAGATCCGTAATGAGCTTTTTCATTTGTTGGAAAGCTTCTTCCGCCTCTTGGGTCCATCGGTATTCATGCTTGTTTTCTTTAGTTATATTTTTTAGGGTGTTGAAGAATGGTAATGATCTTTCAGCGGACTTAGCAAGGAAACGATTAAGGGCTGCCTCAGGCTTTGCATCTCTTTCAGCGTTCGCGAAGACTGGAGATCTGCCAAAGCATTTGTCTTTCTAGGGTTAGATCTGATCCCTTCTGATGTTACCATGTACCCTAGAAACTTTCCCTCTTCCACTCCAAAGGAACACTTCTTTGGATTTAACTTCATGTTAATTTTCTTCAAATTATCAAAAGTTTCTGATATATCGGCCAACAACATCTTCTCGTCCCTGCTCTTAATTACCATGTCATCCACGTATGCCTCCAAGTTCCTTCCTATTTGGGATTGGAAGGTCGAGTCTACCAGCCTTTGGTATGTGGCGCCCGCATTTTTCAAACCGAATGGCATTTTTGTATAGCAGTACGTCCCTTGATCTGTGTAAAATGCCGTTTTTTCTTCGTCCTCTTCGGCCATTTGAATTTGGTGGTAGCCCTTGTAGGCATCCAGAAAACACTTATACTTGAATCCCATCACTGATTCTACCTTACAGTCTATGTTTGGAAGCAGATAATAGTCTTTCGGGCAGGCTGAATTTAGGTTTTTGAAGTCGATGCACATTCTCCATGTTCCATCCCCCTTTTTAACCAGGACAGGATTGGAGATGTACGTGGGGTACTTCACCGGACGGACTATACCTGCCTTGACCCATTCGGCGACCTCATTTGTTACCACCCCACTATTTTCTATTGAAAATGTTCTCCGTTTTTGGCACACAGGATCCAGAGAGGGATTCACATTCTCAACGCGTGTTTTATGATCTGTCGCGGTACTCCTGCCATATCCGATGGTTCCCATGCAAAGATTCCTATGTTATCTTTCAACAAACACTTGAGTTGATCCCTACCTGCTTCGGATAGCCCTCGGCCGATGGTCACTAGCTGATCCGGGAATGATGGATTGACTAAAACTTCCTCCGTAACTGCCACCTCTCCTTTCTCTTCAGGGCTTCCTTATTCGACCATTTGCTTCTTTTCTAAACATCTGCACTCCGTAATTATGAGCGTCCGAGTAACCAGCGTAGCTACCCCTTTTAGAGTTGGGAACTTCATCATTGCATGAATGGTGAAGGGAATGGCACGAAGGGTCTTTAAACCGGGCCTCCCTAGGATAGTGTTATAGGGTGAAGGAGCTCGGACCACAATAAACTTCATGAAGGTTCTCCTGCATAGTCCTCTGTTACCGAAACACACCTCCAGCTCTATCTTTCCTAGCGGCTTCGATACTTCTCCGGCGAACCCTACCAGGTCCGTTTGGGTTTCTCTCAACCTAGCCTTTATCCTTGGGTTAAGTTTCTCAAAACAGTGTTCGAACATCACCTCAACTGACGACCCTTCGTCCACGTACACTCGTCTGACCAAATATCCTTCCACCTCGGCTTTAACGATTAAGGGTTCCTCAGAGATATCCTCAGAGGATACCGCCGGGAAGGTTATGGGGATGTTCATCCAAGACTCCGTCGCCTCTCTAATCTTTCGCTTTTTATCCTTCACGGAGTTTACACTGATCACATTGATTATCTTCGCCGGCTGTGGATAGTCTTGGCCTTGGGATCCCTTTCCCCTCCGTCGTACGTCCTTTACCAGGTAATTTAATTTTCCTGACTCTAGTGCCATCTCCAACTGCTTCCTCGGTTGGATACAATCATTTGTGTAGTGACCTTTCTCTTGATGATAATCACAGTACCGGTCGATGTTTCCTGATCTCAAGGGATTTAACATGGGACGGGGAATCGGGAGACGCAACTGTGTTTCGGTAGCTAGGATTTCTTTCGGCCGTTTGGTCAGAGAATCGAGGGCCAGTACCGGTGCGACTCTCGGTTGTATTCTCCACTCGAAGGAGGATATGGGGCTTTGTCGTCCCTTGGTTGGTTCGCGCAATATGTATCTCTTCCCCTATGTCTGTTTCGATAGTCATCTCTTTGCGATTCCATCGGACGCATGTTCCGGAGTGGCCAAATGTCCCTTCCGTTGGATGGAAAAGATATCTTGCGATGGGACTCTCCCGTTTCTCCTTTAGGGAGTTCAATGCTGGCGTATGCCTCTTCAGATCGAACAAATTCGTCCAATCTTTCCATCATCTCATTCACCGTAGTAGGAACTTTGTCCGAAAAACGCTTGGCTAACTCGGGTGACTTAACTGGGTCCATGAATGACGAGATTTTCATGACTTCTGGGACCCCCATGATAAAACCCGTTTCCACCGTCCACATTTCTTTAAATGCTGTTAACGACTCGTTGACCTTCCTGATAATCTTAGTGATTTTATGAGGTTCTTTAAAACATGCCCTTCTAACAGAGAATCTAGCAGCAAATGCCTCTCTCAGATCCGCCCATTCATTGATGCTGTCGTGAGGGAGATGTTCGAACCATCCTTTTGCCGACCCGTCCAGGGTCTGTTGGAACATCCGGCACCACACAGGCATAGGCCACTCCCCTGAGTTAGACGCACTGGCAAAGCGACTCAAATGATCTTTCGGATCGGTGGTGCCATCATACAACTTGATATTGTTGGGCATCTTATATTCTAGACCCGTAAACTCTATGATTCGACGAGTAAGAGGTGTTCTTCGGGCTTCCTTGAAAGGCTTTTTGAGGTCTTCATCTATCACTTCATTTCCTTTAACGATGTAGTGATCATGTACCTCTGTGTCTTCTGTTTTGAAATCTAGGCGAATGGGATCGCCTTTATTTTTCCGATTGTGACTCTTTATCAGGGACTTGAGAGCGGACACATGGCCTTCGATTTGTTCCTTCGTCAAAGGAGGAGGAGTCTCCTCTCGATCATCTATCCCTTCCGGACCTCCTCCCTCGACCGGACCTGCCATCTGCTTCTTTGGTAGAAAATATGTTAGGTCCCACGAATGGCGCCAATTTGTTTAAGTAAAGATCCGTACCAGGTATGATGGCTTGAATCTTAGTACCTGGCTAGAAATTGAGTACCTGAGAGTAAGAAAGAAAGATGCGTTAGCCTCGCCCTAGGGTGATTCTAGGACCAAGCTCAGGTGTGAGAGTAAGTATATGTTGGAGCCGGATGGGCGTGAAATAGTATGTGTGTGAGAATGCAATTAATGCTGCCCAAATAGCAATAAATGAGGGGTATTTATACTACCTGAGCCACTGTAGCGATGTACTGTTTCTGACACTTGGGAATTGAGGAAGCCGGGCTAGTCCTAGATTTTGTGTCAGGCGGCGGCGTTGCGTGTAGACATAGTCCCGCAAATCCTGGGATGGAGACGCCCTTGTGACTAGTCCGAAGAGGTGTTCTAGTTTCCTTGAACTTAACGCTTTGTCTTTTCTCTGGTCTCTTCGAATGTGCCCTTCCGGAGTCGTTATGCTCCCTTCGGATCAGGAAAGACAAACCTCACGTTATTCCTTATTGTCGATTCACGAAGCTTATTATCTGTCACTTGGGAAGAATTCACAATATTCATACCAAGATCAGCATTCCTTTTGTTTCATCTTGCCTAAAAAGTCCCTAGACTCGGTAATTTCAAATTCGTCTCCAAAGGCGAAATTGATGAAGTCTTTGGAATGCCAATACCCAACGAGCTGATCTCAAACAATATCAGGAATGCATCATACTACAATGCTTATCTGGAAATGGTTGCAAAGCATGATCAGAAAGTTGCTACCGAAAAGGAAGGAAAGAAGAAATCTGCAAGTACCAAGCAACCCAAGCAAAAGCCTGCTATTGAGAAGTCAAGCAAACCAGCACCTGCACCGAAACTAAAGGTAACCAAGAAAAAACCTTATAAGGCTCATAACTGTAAGCCCCCATGCGAAACATGCCAAAGAAAAGTCAACCAAGGCTACACCATTACAAAAAGCCGGCAAGGGTAAAGTTGCAAAAGTTCGCAATGTGAAGAGCTCTTTCCAGCTGGTTGATGAATCTGATGAAGAACCAGCTCATTCTGAACCTGAACCTGAGCCTGAACAAGAAGGTGCAGGTGAAGAATATGATATGGAACGTGCTATTCAGATGAGTCTAGAATCATTTCAGGCATAGGGTCATGTACATGTTGGAGGTGTGGAAATTGAAGAACCTATTGCAGAGGCCATCGACCACTCCATGTAGTAGAAGGCAAGGGTAAAGCCATTGTCACTGAAGAACAAGCTGCCTAATCTCTACTAGCAATGCATACACCAAAGAGGATAAGCACCGCGGACCAATTCATACACCAAAGGCAGACTCCAACTACTGAAGAGGCATCAACTGGACCCTCTGCACAACCATTGGATGACACATCTGCCAATATCATTCGTGACTCTCCGTCTCCTGCAGATGCTGAAACAGGTGCTAGATCAGATAAGACAAGTAGTGGAGGTGATACAGAGATAGTGCAAATTACTGAAGAACTAGGAGAAGATGTGGAGAAACAGGAAAACGTCGAGGAAAAGACGATGGAACTTGATCAAGACAGATGGATCAGGACTGGTGACAACTCTTGAGTCTCGACCTCAACCAGAGCAGGTACACATGGAAGAAGACCAGGCTGGACCAGACCCTAGAATAAGCCGTGTGGCTCTTGCTGGACCAGACCTTGAACCCACGCACGATGAATTCATGGCTGATTTGTACCCTAAGGTTTAAGAGAGTTTGAAGTTTCCGGCTGATGAACATGTCATCCTAGAGGATCCTCTAAGCTCAACCGGGACTCTCACATTAATGAAGAATCTAGAGGATGCATATGCTATTGGGGATCAATTCATTAATGACAAATCCACTAATGATAAACCAGGAAAACTCAATGTGGAAGCTGAAGTGGTCTCCATGGTTACTATTCCAATATATCAAGCGTCATCCTCTGTTCCTCTACTGTCCACACCAGTAATTGATCTTTCACCTCCTAAACCTGTATCATCTACCACTCAAACACTAATCTTTACCAGCACACCAACGACAACAACAACGCCCCTTCTACTTCCTGTAGTAGAAGGCAAGAGTAAAGCCATTGTCACTGAAGAACAAGCTGCCCAATCTCTACTAGCCCTATATACACCAAAGAGGATAAGCACCACGGACCAATTCATACTCCAAAGGCAGACTCCAACTACTGAAGAGGCATCAACTAGACCCTCTGCACAACCACTGGATGACACATCTGCTAATATTATTCGTAAATCTCCGTCTCTTGCAGATGCTGAAACGGGTGCTAGATCAGATAAGACAAGCAGTGAAGGTGATAACAAAGATGGTGCCAAAACATTACTTGAAGAACTAGGAGAAGATGTGGAGAAACAGAAAAACGTCAAGGAAAAGACGGTGGAACTTGATCAAGACCAGGCTGGACCAGACCCTGGTGAAACTCTTAAGTCTCGACCTCAACCAGAGCAGGTACACCTGGAAGAAGACCAGGCTGGACTAGACCCTGGAATAAGCCGTGTGGCTCTTACTAGACCAGACCCTGAGCCCACGCATGACGAATTCATGGTTGATTTGTACCCTAAGGTTCAAGAGAGTTTGAAGTCTGATAAACATGTCATCTTAGAGGAACCACTAAATTCATCTGGGACTCTCTCTTCAATAAATAATATGGATGATGCTTATACTATTGGGGATCAGTTCATAAATGACAAAGCAACTGAAGATGGGCTGGAGAAACTCGGTGTGGAATCAGAAGTGGTCTCCATGGTCACTGTTCCAATATATCAAGCGTCTTCCTCAGTTTCACCAATGTCCACACCCTTTATTGATCTCTCACCTCCTAAACCTGCACCATCTACCACTCAAGCACTAGTCTTTACAGCAACAACATCGACTACAACAACAACCCGTCTACTTCCACCTTCTCCACAACAACAAAGCATAACAGATTCTGAGCTAGCTGCGCGTGTCACAGCACTTGAACATAAATTCATGGTGTTTGAGCAAAAGAGCAAGACACTTGATAACATGACTCAGAATCTTGGATCTAGGGTTTTAACTTGGAGCTTAGGGATCTGCCTTATAAGATTGATGAAACCGTCCGTGAAACTGTCAAAGAGGCCGTCCAAGTAGCTCTACAAGCTCCCCTTAGAGAGCGCTTTAGAGACTTGCCTGAAGCTGACATGAAAGAAATTCTTCACCAAAGGATGTTTGAAACTGGTTCTTACAAATCACTTCCAGAACATATCGCACTCTATGAAGCTCTTGAGGCATCTATGGAACGGGCACAGAGGGATGAATTCTTTGCTGAACGGGATAAGTCTCGCAAGAGACGACGTGATGATCAAGATCCTCCTCCTCCTCCACTAGATTCTGATCTTAGCAAAAAGAAATGACATGACTCTGGCACTTCAGGCTCATCACAGCCCCCAGCTCCATAGTCATCTGCCTGGAAAACAACTGACACCAGAGAAGCTCCTTCAAGCTCCTCCAAGCAACAGTTCGGTCCTTATTCAGAACAACCAGTCAAAGACATACCAATTCCAGATACTGCAAATATATCTGATTCAGATGATACTGGTTCTGCACATCTTCCAAAGAACACGCTAAGGCCAGAATGGTTGAAACCTATTCCAGAGGAAGACAGACCAGCCACTCCAGAACCTGTCTGGGTCATTCCTACATCCCACATTCCTGATGCTGTGAACAACTGGGCCAATGCTTTAGCTACCACGTATCAAGCTCCGGTAGAGAACTCTGAGCTTACTCAAGCAGATTTTGAAGGTCAAGCTTATGAAGTTGTTAAAGCTTTCTACCCAGACGTTGTTCATCTTCAGTTCCAGATGGAAGAATGCCACAAGATGCTTACAGATTAGATTGACTGGACTAATCCAGAAGGTGATCAAGTCAGGATTAATATTAACAGACCTCTTCCTATTAGTGGTCCACCAGGTCATGTCACTATTCAAACTCAATTCTTTTTCAATAAAGACTTGGATTATTTTTGATATGGCAGTAAGGGACGCGGACTGGCTTTGTTAATTTCCAAGATGAAGGCTGCTCATTATCATGACTTTGGACTTGAGCTACTCGTACCTGAGCATATATGGATCAATGATGTCTGCACCTATGACATAAGTGCCTCTTATGGTATCTCTCATTGGTGCTTTAATCGTCAGAAATTCTACATTAACTGACATAATGCTGACTCAAGCCGCAAGGTAGTCAGAACTCACATGCGTATACTCAGTGTTGTTAGTATAAAAGCCTACTCTCGCTACGGGTATGACTATTTAAAAGAGATCACACTGCGCAGAGCTGATTATCAAGAATACACGATTGTAGAAAAGGACTTCAAAAACTTATATCCGAGTGACTTTGAAGACCTGAATCTGCTGCTTCTACAAGGTCATCTTAATCATCTTCTTGGCTCAGACAAACGTATGCTTTCTACTGCTGTTAATCTGTGGACACGCAACTTAGTGATTCGACAGTGGGTTGAAGACTTCCAACTCGGCATTGAGAGCTACCAAAAATAGCCGAATCTCACTAAACTAGGATGGGATGCAAAAGGATACGAGTACAAGCATGACTATACAATCATTGAGTCACCTTGTGCAGTTGTGTTTCCTGTCAGTAACAATAAACGGAAGATCATGAGGTTCAATGAGATATACAAATTCAGTGATGGTTCATTGATAAATATTATGGAAAATGGCCTTGGTAGTGGGCTTACACGTTGGGTTTAATACCCGTCGTGTTAATCGTTTAATGTATAACATTCGGTAATGGGATGGGTATTAAACCTAACGTGTAAGCCCACTACCAAGGCCATTAGGCTGGTTTTGTAAGCACCTATATAAGCCTCTTCCCATGATTTGGAAGTGGTGGTTAGTCATTATTCAGTCACACTTTCTCTCACTAGAAAGCTTTCTCTTACTAACTTTCTCTCTCTAGACTTGGCTAATCTGCCTATCTTCCATTGTGTTATGATTTCCAATATCCTACAATATATGTTCTCTGCTTCATGGTAGTGAGCTTCTTTTAAGAGTTGTTATATTTGTTTATGCAGAGCGTTTCATAGCTTCATTATTACTGTATTTCTTATCGCACAATCGTCAATACCTGTATTCCAACATCGCCACACACTATAAACAACAGCAACGAAAATATTGGTGGCATCGAAGAGACTTTATCGTAGGTGAAATTCGTCACAGGTTAATTCATTATTGACGAAGAGTACAATATGAAAACAACAACAAAATTGCCAACCACAACAGCTGTTATGAATCCCGAGCCACGAATTCGTGGCTAAAAAGAAAGGTCAACTCACCATCGCTACAACACCAACCGACCACCAACGCTACCCACCATGAATGGCGGTAATGAAGAGATCAGCGACATAGCCGGGGAAGCCAAAGAGATTGTAGGTGATCAGTGGGAAGAAGCTTCAACAAAGGTTTATTTATTCTTGCATAACCGAACCTGCCAAAATGAGAAAAAAACTCAATTCAGTACTCAAAATCAAAAAAGAAAAAAAAAGTTACACAAACCCAATTCAAAAAACCCTAAGTCTAGCACAAATTAAATACCCAATCTGAAACATTACATACCAAACAATTAAACCCTAATGCTATAAAAATCCTATAAGAGCAAATACAAAGAACCTATTAAAAATTAGGCTATGAATTTTGGCAATATACAAAACCCCCAAAGCAAAGAGTGAAATAATAAACCCTAATACAATAAGAGGAGGAAGAAGTCATACCTCGTTTGTTGTTTTTTTTCTGGCCAACTAAATGACGAACACGAACGCAATGATGGTGAAGAAGAAAAACATGCATTTGATCTGTGTGTTTTTTAAGATGTGCAAGCCTGAACAGATGGAGAAGACACTGAAGAAACACATGTGGTGTCTATATGCTACCACGCGTTGTTTGAGAGAGAGAGGCAAAAATGGGAGAGACAAAGAGGGGCGGGGTAAAGTTATTAACTTCGGATCAGGCAAAAAGGGTCGGAATAAAAATAAAAATAAAAATGGGTCGGGTTAAGCGGGTCAACCCATGAGTATAATTAATTAGCATGAAAAACGATTTATGATTTTTAAAAATGGGTCGGGTTAAGCGAGTCCACATGTTGTTTTGGCAATTGTTAATGGTGCAGTAATGCATTTGCTGTTTATTATTAATAGGCTTTGAATATGAATCTGATTCGCACATTTGAATTTGAATATGTGACGTAAATGTCTGAATCTGAATGAAATATCATTGTTTGTTTTTTATAAAAAAAATGTCTGAATGATGTAAATATATATCAGTTTCATTCTTATGATACATAAACGATTATAAACATTGTATAGAACAATTGAGTCATAAAACTAACACGGCCTAGCAACGTAGGAAAAAATGTTTTAAAACAAGACATCAAGAGATGTATCTCAATTTGATCTCGTGAACTAGGGTAAGATTTTGTTGGTTTGTTATATTCTCATGTTGTTAAAACATATTCACACACTTTTTTAATTATTATGTCAATTTGGTTTTTATTTAAAAGATTATGAAAAAAGTAAAATATCTTAAAATATATTTAAAATTGTCATGTAACAATTAAAAAAAATTCGAAGGAAAAGAATTCAAGCTAATGTTCAAAATACGCATACCACTATTTGATTTTAAAAAATAGTTATATATTATTATTTGTTGAAAAACTCGTGTTAAAGTTTGAAGCATTTTGTCATCATCATATTATCATATTTAATATTTTTATTCATAAATAAAAAATAAGGATGTGATTCTTTAAATGTATTATTAATACGAAAGAAAAAGACAAGAATATATAATATAGAATGAACAAATGAACCAAAGAAAAAAAAATAAAGTAAAGAAGGTACAAGAAATAAAGAAAAAAGTTAAAACACATAAGATGTAGTAAGACATCTCTTCCACGTCTTGTTGGGTAAGAGGTTTCAGCCTCTGATCGCATCTGCACGAGAAAAAGAAAAACAAACGCATTTAATAACTAAAATATTTGACCGCGTCTGAATAGTCAAATTAAAAGACTGTTAAGAGGTATTTTTTGAAAAACAAACACCACCTACTCAGAATAATCTATACTACTTTATAAAGCATTTAGTCCATCTATTTTTAGAAGTCTTAAAAAATTAAGTAAAAAAGATTACTAATTATAGAATCTGAAAAAAGTTATTACATTAATATAAATGTTTTAAAATTTGTAACTTTGTAACACTCTAACATTCATATCCATTTAAAATGTAACGCCCATTTAAATGTCTTTATAGCCATTTAATATTGTAACAATCCATTAAAATATTTATTTGTAACAGCCCATTACAAATCTTAATTAACATGTTTATTCGTATCAGCTCATGACACTGGACATAAAACCCTCCAAACAAATAAACAATTTCATATCATTTTCGTCTTTCTCTCTCAAAACCTAAAATACACACACTTCAGTGGGACCTGTTCTGCTTCACTCATGTTGATACATCATCTTCAAACTGTGTGTAGTATTGTTGTTCTTGTCACTTCTTGTATAATTGTTGAAAATATCTCATAGTTGGCGCGTTCATGTTGATATAGCATTTTGTAAGAATTGTATTTGTTGGCACGTTCGGTACAAATTATGTTTGGCCTTAAGTTTAGCAGTTTACTTTGCAATCCTGTAATTATTTGTATTTGAAGATGTTTTTCAAGTTTTCTATTAAATTTAAGGTAAACTCTATAAATACCTAATGTATTCACCAAACTAAATGAACTCGATATGACTTTTTATGCTTTCTGGTTATAGTGAAGAAATAAGGAAGAGAAAGGGTTTGGGATGATGGTGGTGGGCCGGTGGAGTATGGCTATATGAGAGAATGAGGGTTCATTTAAATATTGATCGCTTAATTTATATTAGTAAAGTTTGTATATCCAGTCTACAAAATAATGTTCTGGTTTTGTTAACAAAGGCACAACTAACATCACTTTGTACCCATGTTATATACACACAATCAATCATTTGTCTGCAAAAAAAACAATCAATCTATATTTTCGGTTTAAGTCATTTAAAAGAGTTTGTAACTCCTGGTCAAAAGAAGTAATGAGCATTAATCGGACAATTAATCTCGTAAACTCCTTCATGAATTCATAGTGGTTACATTACCATAATCATGGTCTTTAAGTTAATGTTGAAGGTCAAGGTGGTTACAAACATTTAATGTTGAAACCGCTTATTTAATACTATGTATCTCTACTGCTTTATCTAAAAAAATTGATTTGTAAATTATATATATACATTGTTGACATTAATAATCCATTTCAAAATTTTAATCTAAAAATTTATAACTTAATGGGTTCTAACATTATGGCTTACATCATTCGATAAGTCAAATCTTCATCAATCGTTAAGGTAAAAATATATTTTTTTGTAAACAATTACTACCTCCGTCCCAAAATTATTGTCCAGTTTGCTTTTCAGAGTCTTTCATTTGTCTTTTGACCTTTAATTAATTTTGTTTAAGTTAAATAATACTTGATAAAAATTATACAATGAAAAAATACATTTAAAAACTCAATCCATTATATATTATGCTATCAATATTAAATAGCACAAACAAAATATTTAAGGCAAAGTTGAGAGGAGAAAGACTTAGAAAGTCAAAAAGTGGGACAATAATTTTTTGGGACGGTGGTAGTATATGTCTTAATTATTTTAGTCGATTATTATATTGTTAACGTGTTATCTTTTTCAATGTCGATTATATTTTCATTTGTATTGACGTTTATCTTTAATTTATGTCTTTAACTACTTATGTTACTTTTTTTAATTTGAACCTTATGTTATTTGGATGTGAAATAGTTGCATCGGTATGGTTAATAGTTATTTTAATTAAAATTTGTCATTATTTTGTAAAGTAATGTTAGAAAAAATATATAAATGAACAATGTTTCCTCGCCACTATATTTAGTTACCGGGTACCCACCGCCACATGTAGCGGGTACCCGCTAGTATATAATTGTGGCATGGTTAAAAAAATTCTTTTATTATCTCACTAAAACTAATATTTAAAAACGGTTCAGGTTGTCTTCAACTGCTAATGATTAAATGGTATTAAATTGTTTGTTTCGTTTATCGACATTTCGTATTATTGATAGTTATAACTATCATTTGGCAATTTGTTTTTGTTATTTATACTGTTTTGCTTGTGGAGCAAGGCTTCATAAACTTAAAATTACATAATATGTGTTTACAAACACCAATCCCAGCACCCCTTTGATGTAGCCTGTTTATACAAAGAGCCAAGTTTCCAGTACATAAACTCCCAATGACAATGCACAAGAATGGATACAATGGCCACAAAATTGAAAGATTCATGTGTGAAATCCGTTAGACTTAAGGCTACATCAAATATTTGTCAAATGTGAATACATTTTTATTATCAAAGCTTAATGAAAAGAAGGACAAGAAGTCTATCTTTCCTAATCTTTTTCCAACTTCTTTCTTCTTCCTATATCTATGTTCTCATATATTTCCCTTTCTTAGTTTGTGTATCATTGGTGCTTTCATCCTACGTACTCAAAATGAAAGGATCCACCACTCGTGCTAAAGCTCTCGAATAAACCCTCATTAAATTTGGAGAGCAATTAACCTAAGAGTCGACTATCCTCTCTAATTTAGAATTCCCTTAGGTCAACAGTTTACATGCCACTCTTAAGCTCTAGATTAGAGTTTTACCTTGTATGATGATTTGCAAAAAACCATGGCATCTCAATAGTCTATATTATCAGATGTGCTTACTCGATTAGATAAACAGCCTATATTCCTTAATCCTCCCTTATTACCTTATTCCCCGGCCACTTTAACAACCTCGTTTATCAAAATTGAAAGCCCCTTTTCCACGGTTCAAAAACATTAGGCTGGTTTTTCTAAAATTGAGTGTTCTTTAGGTTTCATGAACACACCAATAGGGATCAATTAAGATCCGTTAATGGATTACAAGAGTTGGGCAATCAAGAACAAGAAATAGACCGCCAAAACTTAACTTGTATTATCAAAGTGAATTTGTTACAATGAAACTGAATGATTACAGAGAGAAAATGAGAGAATTCAATTCTAAAGCTAAGAAATGAAAGAGAGACATAACAGGTATTTAAACACAGTTTTGGCGGGAATGTTTGTTGGATTATGTTGAGGAGAGAGTCACGTGCACCTCACGTGCCTAGTCCAGGACTATACACGCGCACCTCACATGCCATCAGCTTATCCAATAACTTATTAACCTGCGGTATCTGACTTATTAACCAATCATCCCTCTCAAACTGATTTTGTCCTCAAGATCAAATTTTAAAAGAAGGGAACTTCATCTGAATTTGCTCAATGAGTTCCCATGTAGCATCCTCTTTTGTCCCATTTGCCCATTCAACCAGCACAAAAACAACAACATTTCCTCTTTTGGCCAACCTTCTGTCCAAAATTACTACATGCTTAACTTTCGTCACCCCTTGTTCATTACAAATTGGCAAGTCTATACTTTTTGACACCTCTCCTCTACATTTCTTAAATTTTGAGATGTGGAAGACATTGTGTATTTGAGATGAGTCTGGTAACTTTAACTTATAAGCCACCTGTCCAACCCTTGCCTCTATTTGAAATGGCCCATAATATTTGGGAGAGAGCTTATGCTGTTTGCCTTTCCTTATTGTCACTTGCCTATGTGGTTGCAGTTTCAAGTATACCCAATCACCCACAACATATTCCTTATCTGTTCTACGTTTACCAGCTTGAGAATTCATCCTGTCATTAGCCCATTTCAAATGAAAATTACAGACCTTAATTGCTTCTTCTCTAGCTGTTAATGACCCATCCACTAATCCCACCCTACTATCTCCCCTACATAATGAACATGAATAGGTAGACCTTGACCATAAACAATCAAATAAAAAAGGATATAGTAATGATAGTAGAATGATTGGATTAGTATTGTACCCACCATTCTGCTAGTGATATCTACTTCATCCAATTCTTAGGCTGCTCCCCAGTCATACATCTCAAATAACACTCCAGACATCTATTCACTACTTAAGTTTGGCCATCTATTTGTGGATGATATGCAGTAGACATAGTAAGCTTAACATGCAGTAGCTTGAATAGTTCCTTCCAAAATGTACTCAAGAACACTTTGTCCCTATCGTTAACAATAGTGTTTAGCAAACCATGTAGTTTATAAATGTTTTCCAAGAAAACTTATGCAACATTTGTAGTAGTGTAGGGATGAGAAAGTGGAATAAAGTGGCCATACTTACTTAACCTATCCACCACTACAAGTATAACTATTTTACATTGTGATTTAGGAAGACTATCAATGAAATCCATAGAAATGTTGGACCAAATTCTAGTAGATATGGGTAGAGGTTGTAAAAGACCTGGGTAAGCTGCCAAGTCTAGTTTGTATCTTTGACAAATGTGAAATTCCAGCACTAGTTGCTTCACATGTTTCCTGAGTTTCTTCCAATAGAACACACTGCAAATCTTGTTGGTAGTTGTCCTGACTCTTGAGTGTCCTCCCACTGAAACTTCATGGAATTGTTTAAGGAGTTCTATCTTGAGGGATTGACCATTGCCAACTACTAGCCTCCCTTTTCTTCTTAATTCTTGGTTAGCCCATGAATAAGATCCTTTGACATCTTGGCCTTGTTGCAATTTGGTAATTATCTTTTGAAGCTTTTCATCTGTCTAATAAGTTGCTGCAATTCTTTGGTAAATGTTAGTAGTAAAGGAAGTAGAAATCATGCTAAACAACTTACTAGAGAATTGCAGCATTGACAAAGCATCTGTAGCAACATTTTCTACTCCTTTCTTGTACTGAATTTCATAGTCAAAACCCATTAATTTTGGTAACCACTTCAATTGTATAGGAGTAGACATCCTTTGATCTAACAAGTATTTAAGACTAAAATGATCAGTTTTTAATCTTAAATGCTATCGTATTAGATAACTCTCCACTTCATCCAAAGCATAACATTGGTTAAGAATTCTTTTCTTCATAAGTAGACATTATGATTAGTGTTTGGAAGGGAGTGTGTTTTTGCTAAGAAAAGCTATTGGGTGTGTATTGTAGTAATATTGCACCCAATTCCATACCCTGAAGATATGTTTATAGAGTAATTCTTTAGCAACAATCACGCGTCTCAAAACCTAATAGCACTACCATAGCTTGCTTGAGCTGTTCAAAGGCTGTTTGGGAATCATCAGTGTTTTTCCTCAATAATTGAGTCAAAGGCTTGCTGATACTAGCATACCCTTGGATGAACCTTCTGTAGTACACAGTTAACCCTAAAAACCCTCTTAGTTGCTTTAGATTTGTAGGTACTAGCCATTGAGACATAGCTTCCACTTTGCTTGGATCAGTTGCCACTCCCTTTGCAGAAATGACATGGCCTAAGTACTCTACCTTATTAGTTCTAAACACACATTTACTCCTTTTAGCATAGAGTTTGTGATGTCTCATGATTTTCAATATTGTCCTTAAGTGTAAAGCATGATCTTCCATTGTCTGGCTATAAATGAGAATGTCATCAAAAAACACAGCACAACTTCATCAAATATGTCTAAACACCTCATCATTAAGATTGGAAAGTAGATGGGTGCATTGGTCTACCAAATGGTATGACCCAAAACTCATAATGACCCTCACGAGTTTTAAATGCTGTCTTAACTAAACAGTTATGACCCATGTAATTCATCAATCAGCTCTTCTATGATAGGAATTAGGAATTTGTCTTTAATGGTTTGATTGTTTAGTTTTCTGTAATCTACACACATACTCCGTTAATTGACTTTCTTTTTAACAATCACAATGGAAGAGGAGAAAGGACTATTACTCTTTTTAATCACTCCATCTTGAAGTAACCTTGCTACCATTCCCTCAATGGAATTTTTCTTGGTAGGTGGATGCCTGTATGGTCTTATATTTACTGGTTGAGCTCCTTCTACTAGTGGAATCTTATAGTCATGATCTCTTGTAGGTGGTAAGTTTCGTTGATTAGCAAAATACATCTGCATACTCCTCTATCACTTGTTACAGACTAGGATGAACAAGAGGTGTGGTCTCCTCTAATTGCATACATGTTGAATCTAAATTAGGGAAGACACACATAACCATGGAATGTAGTTTTGCTTGTTTGACAGTCTTACTTAAGGCTTTAGTTCTCAACCACTCCAAGTTAGACTTGTGAATAACCCTGAGCAACACCCTTTTATTGTTATACTTGAAATCTATTCTCAATCATGTAAATTAATCCTTGGTATCCCATGTTGCCATACTATTGTATTCCAAGTATTATTCTCACATACCTCCTAATTGGTATTAACATGGACATCTATAGAGAAAAATTAGGTACCAAATTTCCATTGAATTGTGTTAAATTCAGAAGTAGTAAACTACTTGTTTCTCATCAGTATATGTTACGGACAAGGATATGTTAGTTTCTATTTACAACCTATCTATTTGCATAGTTCTTATATAAGAAATTATGGGGTGATCACAATTTATCAAATGTATGCACATGTTTCCCCACTATTCTATGACTCATAGTCCTTAAAATGATTAGATATCCTATAAGTGAATTCATGAAATTAATGGTTCTTGCAGATATCCATTAATCATTTGTTCACCACAGTCTCATTATCTCCTAAAAATCCCATTCTTCCTCACATAAGGCACAAGAACTTGTGAGTACAATTGGCCACTACATTTGTGCCCTGGTAGATACTTTTAATCATAAAAGAAGCACAAATTGTTAGCCCTTTTTTCTGCATATTCTTCTTTTCATAATCTCCTATTACGTGCTATAATTAGGGTGTTTGGCTTAGCATAAGTATTGGTAGTAGTAGCGCTAGGAGTAGGTAAGAAAGGTTTTTGATAATTACTAGTAAAAGCATTAGTATATCTTGAGTGATTTGGGACAAAAGCACTTATTCCTTTCTTCTTAACAACATTCAAAGTGGCTTCTTGAAGGTTTGTCAAACAATATGCATTTGCTAGAGTTTTTGGTTTGAACATCCTAACTCCCATTTCTATCTCAGTTGGAAGACCATCCATAAATAAACTAACATGTTCTTCACTAACTTCCACCCTACTCAAAAGAAATATCAATGTTCATTCATACTCTTAAACAAGTGGTTTCATAATTTCAAAATTTTCACACGCGCAGACATTTAGATTTCATATACATTTCCAAAACTAGCCAAGATTGCTTTTCTTATAAACTTCCTATCCCACATTAGTGCCTTGAGTTCTTATAAATTACTGAATATGCCCATAAACAAAGCTTTTTTCTTAACTGTAAATTGATATGGAGTGTTACTTGTCCAATTAAGGAGTCTATTCTAGCAAGAAATTGGTGCACACCTGAAATCCCTCCTTTTACATCTTCACCAAAAAAACTTAGGAAATTTTTATCTTCTAGCCATCTAATATGTTCATATTGTGGACCTTATTCACACCAAAAACTTTGGTTATTCTATAGACTCAATGAAGTAATATCTTTAGCCATATCTAGCCATGTCTTTATATATTGGCTAAAGAACCTCTCCAACTTTATATATTTGGTTTAGCAAGAATCTCCTTGGTTTTCTCATCAAGAACCATTTGGTGTCCCATTGGGAGTACATTGTATTTGTTTTCTAGTTTAAATCCACAATGTAATTGATAGGTAACTAACTAAGAACAAGTAACTAACTAATTTCTCCATGTTTTGGAGCTGTACAACCAAGATGGAACAAATTCTAACTTGATCAATTGATCACTAATAGTTAGAATAAACGTATTTTGTGAAATGATGATCCTAACTACGTATTTGTGAATAGAAACAGAACAAGAATAAGATTTGAAACATATTTGCGAATGGAAACGTATTTTGAAAGAGAAAAAACTCTGTTTAGTGAATCTTGATCACAATTGATCAGAAAACATTACCGGAAACTAAATAGACGATGATTGTACGGTTGATTTTTATGATAGTGATGCCAGGAAAGTACTCTGATACCACTTGATACACACCAATATGGATCAATTAAGATCCGTTAATGGATTACAAGAGTTGAGCAATCAAGAACTAGAAATAGACCGCCAAAACTTAACTTGTATTATCAAAGTTGTCACACCCCGTAAATTTCAGGCCAATATTTTAGCCGTTTCCGTTCAGTATTTTAAATTTTATAAGTTCCGTGAAATTTTTACATTTAACCGGGAGGTAATTCCGTTGTTATCTGAGAACCGTTACCGAAAGTAATATATGTTTCTAATTATCGTAGTTTTTTTACAGTAGTCGCGTTTATACGCTTCGTGTGAATATTTAAATTTTCAAAAATTTACGTAAAGTCGTTGCTCGTTTTCGTTGTTTACGTATCTCGTGATTTTACTAATAACTTATGTGCTTATATGTGTGTGAATGACAAGCCTTGGAATTAAATCACTAGCATGCATGACCCCCTAGAATAAAGGAGACCAAATTGGTCCCCTTGTGCTTGTCCTAGCTATCGGCCACACACACACACACACATTCTTTGTTTTCAAAATTTGTAGCTTACATGTTAAGCAAACTTGTACTTATATCTCATTCATTCTTATCATTTCCTCATTCAAGAAAACACACACTTCTCTCTTGCTCTCTCCTCTCTTTGTTCGACGCCACCAAAACACACACATATTCACCATCTTTTGATCAAAAACCTTTGAAGAATTAGAGTTTGTTTGATCGTTAGTGTTATTCGTGTAATCTTTAAACAACGTTTGGGATGTGTTAATCAGCAAATCATCTTCTAATCCTTCATTCCTTGTAAGTTATCAAATCTTCATAAATCTTGTACTTTTATGTTCATCTTAATGCATAAAAACAAGTTGTACAAATGGATTATACAAGTTTAGATTTTTAAACTACGTAAACCCTAAAAGGGTTATGTTTTGGTTCGAACTACCCAATAAGAAAGACAAGGAAATAATAGTTTTGTGATCGTGGCTATTTTCATGTAATAAAAATAGTAACTTATGGCTTATTTTATGTTTGACTTATTTAATAAGCTCATAGAGAGCTTATTGGGCTTATGCTACAATTCGGTCCAAAAGGGAAACAAAAAGGAGTTTGTTCTAGCTTATTTACTTTCGGCATGTATATGTTTAGCTTATTTCTAGCTTATTTTTGAAAGAACAAAGAGTTAAGCTTATTTGGCTTAACAAATAAGCCCAAATAAAGCTTAACGGGCTTAAGGGCCACGTCCCACAACCAAATCCCAACACCACGAGCTTAATCCATTAGATTAAGTGGTTCAACTTATTTAGCTTGGCTTATTGAGAACTTATTAATAGCTTATCATTGAACCAAGAGCTTATTTGGATTCTTTTATCTTAACGGGCCTAACCAATAAGCACGAATGAACTTGATATGTTTCGGCCCAACTAACAAGCCCAAACCGTGGCTATAAGACCACGGTTGGCTTAATGGGTTTTGACTTAGCTTATTAGAAGCTTATTGATAAGTCTTGTGTTCATTTGTTTAAACAGTTTGCTTATCAGACTAAATGGATAAGTTTAAATCCTTATATTTTACTTAACGGGCTACGTCCCAATATGAGACAACACATCAAGGCGTAAAGCCTATGATTAGTAGCTTTATCGGTTAAGCTTATGTATAGCTTATTTGATATTATCCGCACTTAAACACTAAACGTTTACTTATCTTGGACGTTAAGCGTTATGGGTTATCTAATTAGGCTTATTGGGCCTAAAAGCCCAATAAGGATCCAAAGGACTTTTCGGACTAGTTTATAAAAAGGATTTGATAGTTTGTAGATGGAAATTGTGAAATGTGAATTGAAAGTGATTTAAAAGTGATATTTAAGAAAGTCTACAACTTTGGAAAACGTGTAAACAACGAACGGGTCATGCCAAAATTTTTATAAAATCTTAACACTTAGAAAATACTTGGAAAAACGTTTATGTAAGAACATTTCGACCAATTTATAAGGGAATAGGTAAGATGCGATCAATTTATTATATTTTACTCGATCATTACTATACTAGTATTTATAACATATTATTTACTTTCTATACCATGTACTTTATTAGTCAAACGTTACAACCACGATACGATCACTAACGTCTATTTTAGAAAACATCTAAACGGAAATATTTTAGTAAACACATATGCATTATTCATATTTCTCTATCATTTCGATTCTAAACCGAAGCCTATACTTCTTAGGTCGTGTTCGTGTATCGCCGTTTGTTACCGTGTGATTATTGTTCTAGTTTCTTATTACTTCACTTCACTAACTCAAGGTGAGTTCATAGCCCCACTTTTACTCGTTTTAAATAAATGTTTTATAATCTTTGGGGTGAGAAACATTGCTTGTTCTAAAAACAAAACACAAGTACTTTACGTGACGCTTTCCCTTGTTTACGTGTTGCCTAACTAGCGTTAGACCACTATTTTCCCGTACTATTATGAACCGTTAATTACCTTTAACCAACTGTTAGTTAAGTAAGCGTGAGTGAGTAAATAGATCTATTGGGACTAATAATCCCCATCCAGGTTTGGTAATTCTTATTGGTCGGGTACGACTGATGTACAGGCCAACAGATGTATTTCATGTCAAAACTAGTTTGGGTGATCTTTGGTCGGACACCTACCAGGGCAATTTATATGGCAATGTACATGCTACCTTCCCATTAGCTTCGGTGTCATGAACTTAGTGCAACATAAATAGTTTTCTTTTGTGAAGTTGTATATTTATAACTATCACATATGTGTTGAAATTTTGTGGTTCACTATATCAACGTTTGAAACTAAACCTATGAGTTGACTTAACAAATTTGTTGACGTTTTAAGCATGTTTTTCTCAGGTGCTTAGCTGGTCTTATCATGACATGCTACTGGAAGTCTTTGTGCTATGTGACTTCAACCATTTTCAAGACTATCATATTTGTTACACGTTGCCCTTTTTATAAGAACTTAAATACTGCTTCCGCTATCTTTAATTAATGCTTCGCTTTGTTGTTAACATTAAAATGTTTGTAAAACTTTATTATTCTTAAACTTATGCAAGAGTTGATGGTTTTTCTAATACGTACCCCTTTAGAGGTTGTTTTCTATGCTTTGTACTTGAGATATGTCACGCCCCTGGATACGTATTCCGTCCAGGCCCTGTTTGGGGGTGTGACAGGTTAGTATCAAGAGCCAAGGTTATAGAGAACCAGGTAGTGTAACTAGGTCTGGTCTATAACCAGTATATGATCCTTACGTGAACTAATTGTGCCCTTACGTGCTCTCATCTTGCCTTACGTAAATAATAATTATAATGTTATTATATTATGTAACTGATAATTTCATATCACTCTATATAATTACGTTACATTATATTTACCTTGTTTTTACCTGCATATGCATGGTTTATATAAAGGGATTTATATGAACTGTTGCTTGTGTAGGTCATGGCTTTTTTTGTCATCTCGATTTCATTAAACTCATCAAAGGATTGCATAGGGATGTCCATTGCTCGAGTCATCTTATTCGGCATGATCCCTACTACCATTCCATCTACTACACCTACTGTTGATTTACCCATCATTCATGATGACACCCCATTGATACCCACTGATACACTGACCATTTCACCCGTTGTACCTACTATACCACCTATTGCTCCTACTATCCAGTACACTTCCTCATTCATTTATAATGAATCATCTGACAATGACACCCCTAATTCACCACCATCGCAGGACCCGTATGAGGTCACTATTGCTTGGTGGAGGAGCCGAGTTACAGCACGCTCATCACCACCATCATCCCTTATTCGTCAGATTTTACCTGCACCACCCAGATTACCTCGCCGACCGGCTATCCTTCTTTTTCTAGGTCAGTCGACTCCTGTTGGTCGACCCTACTGTATCCAGCCCAACATGGTACTATAAATGTTGACTGCTAAGAAGAGAGTCGGACCATTACCTACTCATCAGCTGTTATTGAGATATTCAGCAGACTACTCTTCATCGGATTAGTTCACCTCAGATGACTCATCATGAGATTCTCTGTCAGATTCTTCATTAAAGACTTTATCATATTCTCATTCGGACTCTTCATCTGATTCTTCTTTAGGTTATGCCATATTATAGACTCCTTGTGATTCGTCGACTACTACTTCTAAGAGTCCATCGCGTAAGAGATGTAGGTCCCAATTAGTACCCGTATCTTCACCCGTGCGTGGAGCTTTATCTCTCATACGTGCTAACCTTCCACAACCACCTAAGAGGATTAGTGATTCTGATTCAATGACGGATTTAGAGGTTAGTTTAGAGGACGATTAGAGTTGTATGTACCTAGAGAGGTAAGTTTAGGAGTTGATGTTAAGGATAGCTATGAGCCTTACACAGATCCTGATGTTGACACAGACATTCAGGAATACATTGATAAGTGTATATTCTCATCAAAATAATATATCTATATTGAATTAATAACTATCATATAATATAAACTTTCATAAATATTTCACTACAATATTCTTTCACTATATATTTATTTATCAACGTATCAACTATAAAAAAATTAATTCTTAATTCTAACATATATTAATAACATAAAATAAACATTTTCATTATCACACCCTTAACCACATATCCAATTTCTCAAATTATTTACCCTTTTTCTCATTTTTTTTTTTTCCCTCCCCCCCCCCCCCCCCCACACCCCCCCCCCCCCCCCCCCCCCCCCCCCCCCCCCCCCCCCCCCGGGGGTTCCCACACCTTTGGGCCCCCCCCGGTACTGAGATTTCATGATCATGCTGTAGAGATTCTATTTTACCAAATTCTAGTTAAAAAGAGTGAGCAGAGACTTCAGGGACATAGGATTACTGGAGTTGACTTGGAGGTCACTACCATGACAGAGAGGATTAACGCGTTGGAGCAGGATAACACGAGGCTTAGAGGCATGTTGGATGTCGGGAGTCAGAGAGCTGACCGACTTCAGCGTAGTTTGTCGCGTGCCCAGAGAGAGTTAAGGCAGATACGTCATTTCCGATTCTATGATCGAGTGAGACTTGAGGCATGTGCTAGGAGGCACTTAGGTTATCGTCATTATATTTGCTCCATCAGTGTTTGAGTATCGACCAGTAGCATTTGATAGTAGTAATAGTAGTAGTATTAGAGATTGTAGATCCTACCTTATAAAATCGCGATGTAATCGACTATATTCGATGTTATGAAATCTATTTTCTTATTATCTATGTTATGATGTTATTATCTAATGGAGTTTTCCTTATCTTTTACGTAATATGTTATTACATGCGCGATCATCTTGTATTTATAATCTTGGATGTTCATTTTAAAGGATTAATCTGTTCCATCCAACGTATAAGGTAATTTCATCGTACCTAAAATCTTACCGTGATTATTATTTCTGGTGATGTAGAACTATGCCGACTGCTACACGTACCGGAATGACCCAAGATGCGATCAACGAGCTGATTGCCAAGCGTGTGGATGAAGCTCTGAAGGCGTATGATGCTGCCAGGAACCCCGAAACCGAAGCAGAAATTGAGAATGAGCAACAAGACGACCATGTCGAGGGAGATGTTAATAATGGAAATGGTAACAGGAATGGGAATGGAAACCCCAATGTGAACAACAAAGGTGTTGTACCCGTTGCTAGAGAGTGTACCTACCATGACTTTGTGAAGTGTCAGCAGCTAAACTTCAAAGGAACGGAAGGAGTTGTTGGTTTAACCCATTGATTTGAGAAGATGGAGACAGTGTTCCACATCAGTAACTGCCCTCTAAGATATCAAGTAAAGTATGCATCATACACCTTGATGGACAGTGCATTGACTTGGTGGAATTCACACAAAAGGACAATTGAAGTTGAAGCTGCTTATGCCATGATATGTGATGACATCAAATAACGTCACTTTATTATATCATTTATCCCATCTATTTTGCCCACTTTTATATAATTATTGCATTATTTGGTACTTAATTGCTTTAAAGTTGATAAATGCAGTAATTCAGGAGTGTTTTATGAAGACAAGCTAAAAGGCGCATAATTTGGAGCTAAAACGAAGACATTTGAAGATTTCTGAATTTTCACCAATACGCCGTATCCAACTAAAGAGATACGGCGTATCAGCGCCAAGACTTCACAAGAAAACGCGTTTGACCAATTCCCAATACGGCGTATTCACTCTGTCTACATACGCCGTATCCATGAAGATAACTATTCGAAGATACAGTAAATCAAGTAAATTGGGAATGATATCAAAGATTTATTACGAACGTAGCGCGCACTCCAAGGAATCCAGCCCAATACGCCGTATCGACCTATCTGGATACGGCGTATCGAGTATTTTTCAGCAACTATAAATAGAAGACTCAAAAATGAGTTTTCAGTGTGCAATATCATATTCTTTATACCATACTCACTAAAGACGAATTTTAGAAGAGAAGATCAGCCACCAAGGTCAAGCATTGATCACGAATCCATAGAAGACATCGTGTAATTTTTACTCTCTTAATCGTTCGATTTCAATTGTTTGATTACGCTTGTATAATTACAATGGTTGTGGGCTAATACCCTCGGGTATTAGCCATCTTAATGAAAGTTCAATGTTTGGTTTGTTTTAAAATCGATTTCTTAATTTATCGTTGATTGTTTAATTATGTTTATCACCTCATACTTGTTTATGTGTTTGAATATGCGACCTATCATTCAACTGGGTCTAGTGATACGGACCAAGTAATCTAGATACCGGGATAGCTCTCCATATTGTGTTTCATATGTCTGGACCAATAGGATCACAAATAACGTTCTGTCTTTGTCTTTGAATTATGAGCTTAGTTGGACCGGTAGGTGACCCGTTTATGTTTTAGCAATCATGCTCTTAATTTACTGATAAAGATTGGAATAGTGGACTACCAGTATATAAAACACCGTCAAACAATAAGTGGGTAAAGTCCCGTTGGGCTAGGGTTTTAACAGGATCACCACTGCTTTAATTCTCTAAGATAGATTATAATTAAACTAAAGGATGCTTTATGCGGATGCGTTTAATTGTGATAGGATTAATCGTGTCTAGGTCTTAGGATGATGTCCTGCCTAAGTCTTAAGAATGATATGCCATTTCAAGATAAGTAAATCATTGCACTAAAACAAGCAAACCAACATTGAACCGGATTTAATATGGCTAATACAGTTTTCTATCATTTGGCTTGTACCACTTTTTCATCTTCTAATCTTCTTCTTTTGTGTTTATTGTGTATTGAATTGGTATTTGTTTCCACCAAACCTATGCCAATCTCTCAGGCTGAAAAACCCCCACATCATTAGACAACGTACATAGCATAGGTTTAACCAGTAAATAAACTAATTAAAATCTTGATAGAATATAGGATAAATTTTCCACTCTTAGTGTTCGACACCCTACTTACCGCGAACTCCATCTTGACCGGGTACACTACTCGTTAAAGTGTTGTTTTAGATTTGTCGGCTAAATATAAATTTAAAACTTGATAATCAAATAATTGACCCTACACGACAACACATCAATGGACTTTTATGTAGCTATTATATGTTATGTGCTGAATGTTGTGTGCTTTGGATCGAGGGTAACATTCCTACCCAATGTCTTGTGCTGAGGATCGGGGGTAAGGTTCCTACCCATTACTGTGAGGCGTGCTTTGTGGCTTGGATCAGGGGACACGTTTTGTCCTATTTATGGTCGATTTTTACGTATGCATGTTAGCCTGTATAATAGTTAGCTTAACTGTCCTGCCATGTTTTGTTTTTATTAATCACAGTAATTGATTTAAAGTTTGGATTATGTGTCGTAAACCTATGACTCTCAACAACCGTTGTGTTGACATTTTTAAGCATCATTTTCAGGTGAGCATGTTAAGGGTTTTGAAGCTAAAAGTGGCTAAAGAGACCTTAGGATTGCATATGGAGTTTATCTTCTGATTTTCGTTTCATACTTGCTTTATGGATTCTTTTTTAATGTTATTTGATTTCTTAGGTTTGTGAGACATGTTAAGCCTTTGTATTAACGAGACCCTTTTTCATTAATGCAAGATTTTTTTTGTTAAGGTATTGTCATGACACTTTGTGTCCATTTATGTTTTGTTTTGTACATGTAGTTGATATGTGTGAAAACACATATCCGTTTTATATCAAAAATGGCCCTAAAAAGACAAAATTGTGCTTTAAATGCTTGAATATTGCTTGTTTTGTCTTTGTGATTGTGTAGGAACGGATATTGCAAAAATCTCAAGAAAACAATCAAAACCGGACAATCACGGACACGGGAACGGAATTGAGTGTGCAAAAGCCTGGAGAATGCTATCAAAGTTCAAGAAAAGTCAACCCTTGGTCAACTAAAGTCAACCACAAGAAGACAAAAATTCCAAAATTAGCCCCTAAACCCTAACGGTGTTAACTCTTTTTTATAAGAGTTA
>BQNB010015143.1:8105-68310 GCA_026074375.1 Tanacetum coccineum | reverse complement strand
GGCATACCAAAGAGTAATGTGCAGACTTTGAACTTGGTATATTACAAACCACCTAAGGCTTTTTAGCTGTTACAAACGTAATAATTGTAACACCCCCAAAATGGGTCGCAGCGAAAATAAGTCTGGGATCGTTACTACATGAATACATTGCACAAGATATGAGAGAACGACCTCTAAATGAGTCGTTTTGAAAGATACATTTGATTTCACTAAAACGTTTTTACAAAAATTCCAAGCTTTAATTATTCAATGATATGAAAAAATAATGATTTTAATACATAACAAGTGTCCCAAAATGTAATGCAGTAAATCTTTAGTGCATTTAGACTTCAAAATGATGCTTCCAAATGTATCCATATTCATGTGCACTTATTTACCAGAAAAAAACATACTTTAAAACGTCAACATAAAGTTGGTGAATTCACAGGTTTATGTAATGTATAAAGTAGGACCACAAGATTTTAAGTATGTAATACTGTAACACATACAAATATCAAAAAAGTAATTACGCCTGCACTAAGCTCATGACACTGAAGCTACAACATGAATGTTTGCAAGTTAATGCCAATGAATGCCCCGTGTAGATGTCAACCCGTAACATCCAAAATCCGACATGGTATACGTTCATAAGTTCGGTACACCAAAACTAGTGAGCGCTACTCACCCGAACAGGGATGTCAATCCCAAATAGATCTATTTATAACACTCGCGCTTACACCAAGTAATTAACAATTCACGATTCATGGAGATAATAGGTTATCGCTACTTAGGCAAACTCGTAATTTGTTTAAAAATGTACTTGTGTCTAATGTGCAGTTGTCGTAAAGACTTCTACATGAAGTTTTACAACCACCTAGGCAGTGTACCTAATCGTTGCACTGTAGTATAGGAAAGACTTGAGGGCGGTTATCGTTCTCTAGGGGAATAAGTTGGGAAGGCTAGAACAGGGCTTAGCCGAGATCTACGGGATTGAAAGGAGATTCTTTTTGTATTTTTATTAAATTTTATAAAGGGTTAATTGCTTAAAAATGTACTATACTTGTCACTTTTTGTCATTGTATGTAGACAACTATTTTTTTTGTCATTGTGTCGCTCAACTTTTGAATTCGTGCTATTGTGTGTATTCTGCGACTAATTCTGCATGTAAAATGACCATTTTACCCTTCAAAATTTGAATAAAAAGTGAGGGTAAAATGGTCACAAAATATACATAATAACACAAATTTAAAAGTTGAACGACACAATGACAAAAAAAATAGTTGTCTACATACAATGACAAAAAGCAGCAAGTATAATACATTTTTAGGCAATTAACCTTTTTATAAAAACAGATAAAATCAATGGTTTGAGAGGTTGGTTTGATTAACTAATTAATTAAACTAAATATAATCTATACTATTGGTGATAAATTTATGATAAGATAATGTATTTACTTAATCATGCATTACTCATTAGATTGCTTCTCCTAATCATGTTGCCTTGTCACGCTCGTGATGATCTGTGTAAGTATTTCCTAAGTCATAAACGAATTACACGAATCCACCGTCTATTTAATATTCCGTTAAGGCAATGCACAAGTAAGGTAGTATGAAGACTGTTACCGATGGTATCCTTTCTATACTTCTCGCGTTTCCCTAGTCGTCTATGCCAATTTAATATCTTATGACTAGTTTTCTAAAGCCTAACGCGTACATTCATCACAAGAAGCAACAGTAAAAGGATCTACAATCCAACTTTCATGCAATCACAGGTAAATACAAGGGATGGTTTAGCCTAACATCTTATAAAGAAAGCAAGAACATAGATCAATCAAACAACATATAGACATCTTGAATGATTAAAGATAAACAATCTTACTTGATTAAAACATGGATTAAGGTCAGTTATAATAGGGTTTTTAAGCCCTAAGGATGGCCTACAAGCTGACAAAATACTTAGGGTTCGGCTCCCAAAAGTTATACAAAGTTACACACTTAAAACCCTAAATTCGGTTTTGTATATATAGAAAAATCGTCGCGACGGCGTCTAGTTATAGTCGCGACGCCGTCACAAAGTAGAATCTTCTAGATCTGATTTAAGTTGGTTACATCCTGACGCCGTCGTTAATTCTCTGTCGTCGTCACTAGAAAGATCGCGACGACGTCGGTTTATGCTTGTGACACCGTCTCCACACTTTATGAGCACGATTCTTCAAGAGATTTGGTGTAGGTCCATGGTCTTGTCTGTCTCTTCTCTAAATGAGCCTAAGTCATGTGTATTTCCTCCAAATGACATCCAAGTGCTAAAAACCTGAAAACAAATAATTAAGCACATAATCTGGGCATATTTGCATGATTTAAAGGGGTAAATGACCCCGAAATAGTGTATAAAATGACACCTCATCAAATACCCCTACACTTGGGATTTGCTTGTCCTCAAGCAAATGAGCTTTTCTACCTAGACAATAGCGATATTGGGAGGCATTTAACCTACTCTTTAAAATCATTTTACAACACAACCTTCTAGACCTCATAATTAAAAGCACGGAAAGTATATACTAGCATCTCACATAAGTATTTGGGATTCTCTTTTTCACTCGGGTATATAATAAATTATAACAACTATGGGAAATGGAAAATTAACACTCATTACCTGTCATAGCATATAAATGACCATAGGATTGGTAAAGGATCAAACCTCCATCGCTAAGCGCAAGTATTCATCATTACTATCAAAGAGGTCTTTTAAAGGGTTGTGAGGTGTAGGTGTAAGATAACATTAACAGAAATGGAAATGGATGGGATACATTTTAGGGAGTGACTTTTTGGTGAATTTGGAGTGGAAGGGTTAGCTAATTGTTTATACGAATACACGTTGGTTGGGTTGCTAAGCCAAGGACTCAGACAAGATATACAAACTTTACAAAACTCTACATCCATCTTTTATTTCTCTTCTTAACTCTATGATAAACATAACATAAGCAAATGGCAGCCGTACATTTTTTTACTTTTTTACATATATATTTTTTCTACACTTTTGCTCTGCCATTTCTCAAACATATAATACATCATGAGGGTTTATAGATACACCCCTACACTTGAACTTTTACATACTCGATATTTACAATCTAACTAATGACCCAAATTGAGGTGAATCAACATAACATGGAGCTTATTGAGCTCTATAAGGACTTAGCAACAGTGTACTCAATAATTAACTTGGATGAAAACAATAATGTACTAAAAACAAGTACGTACAAGGTAGGCTAAGGCGATTTGGGTGAAACGATTGGTTTAAGGGTTAAAATGCTCTTCAATAGTCCGGCTTAACCAGAAAATTACGAGAACCGTAAAAAAGGATAGGCTCGGAGGGTTGTACTAGGGGTATCCTGCACGAAAAATGAGTGCATGGCAAGGGTGTGGGATAGTTACATGATCGATGTGACCATCATAACAATTACAGGTTTAAAACATGGGTTAATCCTAGTGCCTATTTTTTAGCAAATCCTAATACTTACTATGCGGTCTCAGGATGCATCACAAAAACAATTTCTAGAATTTAATATACTATCAGTACACTCATATAATTTAATACCGATACCAATGCTCCAGAAAAGGCGACAAAGACCATACGTACACATCCGTAATGACTGAATAAACACATATGACTGCATTCGACTGTGATTAAAGAGTTTAGAATTATTGTATCACCGTTCAGGCCATCATAATTCAGAAGTCATTCAGTAAACGTTTGAGGAGCTAGGTCACTTTTAAATCGTAAACCCAACATCTCAGTCAGAACGTAAATACCAAGTTGAAATTCCTTATATAAAGCTCCCTAGTATTGTGATTACGATTAAATCGGTTTTAAGCGGTTTTTAATCAATATTTGGTAAAATGTATAAGCACAGAAGCGTTAATTTAAAGTTATGTCTTTGTATGGTTTTAAACTATGATTTTACACTTTTTCCAAAATGTTACATTTTAGACCTAGGGTTTGGAAAATTGCAAGTAGACCCTTGGGGTTTGCATTTTTACGACATTTGGATCCTTCAAACTTTGATATGTATACAAGTAAACACTTGGACTTTGTAAAGTGACATATAGAACCTTACTAGTTATAACTTTGATTAAAAATGACATATTCAGCCCTTCTAGTTATTAATTTTAGAAAGTTACGATATATACCCCTTGCAATGGAATTATTAATTACAAAACATGTACAAATTGCCATGCAAGCTTAGTATAACATTAAAATAGACATTTATAAGTTATAATAAACTAAAATATGAAGTTTTAACGCAACACAAGTTTAAAATAACGATTCGTTAAGCTAGGAAGCAAAACGGGTCAAATTAGGGTTTCAAAACGTAAACGCGTGGGTTTTAAGTTCAAATTCCTTCATTAATCAATAAAGTGGTTATTTTTTTAACATTATTTAAGAATGATAGTAGATTATAACAATATTTAGTCATTATAACATTTAGTTTTAAGAAAAACGCGAAATTAGGGTTTCGGGTGTACGGTTTTGGATCAAAATGGAAAATGAGCATGAATTGAGTTATGAAACTTTAACAAGAGTATATTTAGGATCATATGAACATTATAAGAGTGTAGTAGCAGAATTAGAACATTTCATAAACCTGGTTTGAGCTTCAATGATCAAAAATGGTGGAAATGGGTCATTTCGGGTGTAGTATTTCCACTCGTACGCCTTGTATCTTTACTCCGAGGCTTCAATACTTTAGGGCTTCGTTCTTGAACTTCTTTAATGATCCTAGGATCATAAGGGAGAAAAGTATTGCTTCCAATTGGGTTTGAGAGAGAAGCAATATGGTGCGAGTATGAATGAACACCCAAAGGCCCTATTTATACTAGTTTGAAGGTAAGGAGGTTAAGGAAGCTTTTGTAAATTGATGAGGACACATGGAAAAGCTACGGAAGATATTGTGGTAGGTCTAGAGAATGAGTTATACAAGTGGTTAGTATGCAAGGTGGAGGAAGATGAGGCATATAGGTGTTGGCTGGTTCAACGGCTGATTAGAGCAAAAAGGATGGCCATGTTGCCTTTAATTTCGGACCAAGAGAGGTTCAAGTACTGTGGGGGTGAGATGCTTACAAATAAAAAAAAGTGTCTAGAAGGATTTGATGCAAGTTCCTTGCACATGGTTAGGGCTAAAATGGGTTAAAGAAGCCAAAAATGTGGTGCGGGTCTGTTTTGGGCTCGACATAGTTTTCAAGAGTCTTTCCAAGATACATTGTGTTTATAATGATTAAGGATAGATGAAATAGGTTGTTAAGGTCTGGTATTAAAGTAATTAGCAAAGTTAACAATTGGTTTAGGGTTAAATTAAAACGGATTAGATTGAAAGACGAAACGAGGGTCACGGGTTCAAATAGGCTCGTTTGGGTTTTCTTGCCCTTTTCTAGGTTTATATTTCTTGTACATTGGGTCAATATTGATAGATTATTGATCCTAGGTAGTATATTAAGTATAAATAATAATAATTGATAGGTGGTTTGAGTTAAAATAGGTAGAAAATGAATAAACGGGTCAAAATGATAATTAGGGCATAATTAGGGTTTTCTGGATTCGTTAAGGTTTTCTAGGCTTTAATTTCTTGCACATTGCCAAGTTAATGATATATAATGATTTTTAAACTCATTTTATGAGTTTACAATGGCCCTTGGTTGGTTATTTGGGATTATAATGGTTTAAAACGAGTAAACGGGTTAAATGAACCAATTAGGTATATTTAGGGTTTCTAGGGAAATTATGTTTTATGTACACAAGTGAGTTAAGATAATGAAGTAATGAGAAATATTGATTGATCTAGGATTGATATGGATTGTAAAATATAGTATTCAAACTTATTTGAGTGTTGGTTAAGGTTTAAAATGGATTATAATGAAGAAACGGGTCATTGTGTAGTATTTAGCTTGAGTTAGGGTTTCTGACTTTTGAATTAGGGTTTTGAGTTCAAAAAGATGTATGAAAGTTTATGAATAGAATAATTAGGGTTTACACATTGTATATTGAGTGTAGTAGCTTATACATAAGTGTGCGTGAAAAATTGGAATGAAAAACAAGTGGGTTTTTTTAAAACGGATATTTTGGAGATCATGCTTTTTGACTTGTTCATTGGAGTTTATTAGAGACTTGTACTTTGGCTCTTAAAGAGATTTTATATTTCAAATGAGATGTTATATTACGTGTACATATGCCTTTATAGCTGTGTGCATCCACTTTAGATGTTAACCCTTTTGGAATTAGGGTTTAAGAGGCTTACGATAACGTTTAAAGCCGTTTAGAATTTAATCGTTGCGCAATGGTTACATTATAGGAATAATGTACTTTGTAAAAATGATATTATGATATTGACTTGATATATTATGATGATTGCTTGACATATATGAAGATATGATTGTCATAGATAGGTTGCGTGAGCTTGTCTACTTTAGTTATGACACACTGAGATATATAATTAATGTAAGAAAGCGAAAAATTTCCCCGTAGAATTGTGATAATAGTAAAATAGGTTTTGCATTTGATGAAAATTCTTGGGTTGTTATAACCTTCTAGACCTCGTAATTAAAAGCACGGAAAGAATATACTAGCACCTCACATAAGTGTTTGGGATTCTCTTTTTCACTCGGGTGTATAATAAATTATAACAATTTAAGAATAGAATTACACTCATTAACTTCATAGATATAATATTACCATAAGCTTGGTAAAGGATCAAACCTCCACCGCTAGGCGCAAGCATTAATCATTACTATCAAAGAGGTCTTTTAAAGGGTTGTGGGGTGTAGGTGTAAGATAATATAAATGGAAACGAAAATGGATAGGATACATTTGGGGAGTGACTTTTGGGTGAATTTAGGGTGAAAGGGTTAGCTAAATATTTATACGAATATACGCTGGTTCTGGTTTGCTAAGCAAGACATCGAACAAGATATGCAAACTCTACAGAACTCTACATCCATCTCTTTTCTTTTTTCTTCTCTTTTTTTTGAGTAACATAATACATCATAACTTGGGGTTTATAGATGCACCCCTACATTTAAACTTTTACATACTCGATATTTACAATCTAACTAATGACCCGAATTAAGGCGGATCAACATAACATGGAGATCATTTGACAAACATATGGGGGTAATGACTTAACTTTTCTTCCCTATTTTCCGTGAAATAAATACTACCATGCCTCTCAATCGTCCAAACCTCGTATTTATAAAGGATAAGGAACTTTGCATGCAACCGTGTTTGTACTATTAAATAACTTGGGTTATAAACAAAATGTACTAATGTAGTACATACAAGGTGGGCTAAGGTGATTTGGGTGTAACGATTGGTTTAAGGGTTAACAATGCTCTTTATTAATAATCTAGAATCCACCAGAAAATTATGAGAACCGTGAAAAAGGATAGGCTCGGAGGGGTATACTAGGGTATCTTGCACTAAAAATAAGTGCATAGCAAGGGTGTGTGATAGTTATATGATTGATGTGACCAGCATAACAATTCCCTTGTGCCCTCACCCTATCCAAACAGCCCTCCACCCCCCCCCCCCCCCCCCCCCCCGCCCCCTCCCCCGCCCCTCCCCCCCCCCTAACCCCCCCTCAACCCCCCTCCCCTCCCCCCCGCGCCTCCTAATTAGCAAATCTTAATACTCACTATGCGGTCTCGAGATGCATCACAAAAATAAGTTCTAGAATTTAATATACTATTGATACACTTATATAATTTAATACCGATACCAATGCTCCAGAAAAGGCGACTAAGACCATGCGTACACATCCGTAACGACAAAATAGACACATATGACTGCATTCGAACCTAACTCAAACAAGCTAAAGGTTTTAATATTTGGGTATCAAAATTGGTATTACTCAAATTCCTATAGATCTAAAGGCGAACCTCACATTTTTGAGGTGGAATTCTGAGGGTTTTTGTGCTAGTCATATAAATTCTTATCCATGAGACGCTATTAATACTCGGTTTTCGTCGGTTTGTGTTATTAAAAATTTTAAATTTAGGTCAAAATTACCTTTTACGCTATGTTTTGATATATTACCCATTATTTTAAGGACAAAGCAAATGACAAATGAAGGAATAGATACTAAGGCTTATTTTCCCCCCACACTTAAGTTGAACATTGTTCCTAATGTTCTTTAGAAGTACCCGTATAAACGAATAAAGGGAAAAGAAAACAAGTAAAAGAAATTAGTACTCCCCTTGTTTACTCAATAATGGAGAAGAAACATGCGATAACTGGTTAAATCGTCCTCCAAGAATCGTCTAATGAAACTTCCTAAGAGCTTCCAAGCTTCTTCTCATCAAATATAACCTGTAATCAAAGACAAAGACAACTACACCAAGCATAAAATCAGCGGGATAGATATAAATACAATGAGAGTTTAGGGTTTGACTCTATAAAAGCAGTAAAGATAGGATGAGAGTAATGATGTAATCATAGGTTTATGCAAACTATTTTTCAAAAATACTTGAAAATTTTTGAATTTTCCTGTAGCTGGGCTCACGACGCCGTCAGGATAAATCCTGACGCCGTCTCCAGCCTCTGAGAAAATTTTCTTTTCATTTTCTTTGAAAAACTTCCTGCACGCGATTATATAAGTTATTTCTTGTATGAATTACTGCATGAAACCTTAGATTAGTCAATACAATCATATGACTTAAAAATGACGCGAATTAATCTAAACAATTTATTTATCATGTTTAAATTGGTTCTTAAAAAGCGGATATTTCCCCTACACTTATTTTGTTGCAAAAAACCTTTGATTGAAATCAAGACGAGGTTAAAGACAAAACAAAGCATGATTACAAAATGATGAATTCAAACATAAAAGAATAAATGAGAAGAATTAAAAAACAATACATTCCTAATATGCAATAAAAATAACCATTAGTTGCCTCCCAAGAAGCGCTTTTCTTTATTTATGAGTCTTGTAGCTAGACTCGAAGTCACACGCTCTTAGGTGACTTCTCCTGCATTTGCAATTCCATTCACATATTTGGGTCCAAGCTCTAAACATTCTTTGTAAAATCCTAATATTTTGTTCATTACATATTCCACTCCTCTTCTTTTGTCTTCTTCGTTCCTAAGGTAGACTGACTTCGTGTGCTCTTTTTCTAATTCTGACAACGAATTATATTGTTCTATCTTATGGGGCATCTTATAGGCAACTTCATCGGCCATGTTTGTGAACCCTACCACTCCTTCGGGTGGGTCATGAGTCATGTTGGATATTTTGGCAAAAGGCTTCCCTAATAGTACTTGTGACAGCCTAGGGTCAATGATCGAGCTAATATCCTTAACAATCATAAAGTCTATGACATAAGTGAAGTTTCCTACAAAAACATGCATCCCCTTAATTCTTCTCGTGAAATTGCTTATTCTCCTATTTGGGTCCATCTTTAGGTCAAGTTTTCTATTATGATCCAGTTTTGTACAGTGTTTTGGGTCATGATGTTCAGAGGTGTGACGTTAAGATTTATGTAAGATTTTTCCACAAGCACATGCCCAATGTTGCATTGTATTTTGAGGTTTGACTGACATCCTTCTGTGATGATAGGGTTTCTCATAAATATTGAAGGAATTGGGCCACTTATTAAGTGCTTACGATATGCCAGCTCGCTCCTAGTTAGGAATATGTTAAAATACTCCACCCTTAGTTCTTCTGTTCTTGCGCTTTCATCCGTATTTGGCTCTTCCTCGTAGGAATCATCATTCTTCTTAATTATCTCAATAAACATCACGTCATTGTCATCCCCCTTTCGTGGAAAACAAATTCCGTCGTCAGATGAATGGGGAACCAAGCAAGCGATTCTATGGAGTGAATTGAGTTGATGGAATTTTTTGGTTACGAGTGAAACTGATGGATCGGGTGGCAAGGAAGGGTTGGGTTTGATGTTTTTTGGGTTATCCTCTTCTTCTCGCACTTCTCCTTCCAGCTTGTTGTCTTAGGATTCGTTTGGTTGTTTGGGATATATTGTGACAGTGTTGATCAAACTATGGATTTGGGTTGAGCATTGAGGGTCTTCTGTCAGGTAAGAATGAGCAGACAAAACTAGAGAGGTAGAGTTAACATTCAGTTCAGGTTCTTAACTGTGTCACTAGGGAGTGCTCCAGCTATTCGATCGGTGATGGCCTTCAATACTGTGTCGATTTTGTTGGTCATCTGGCTTTGTTATTGTTTGAAATCGGCTTTAAACTTGGACAATCTAGCGTCTTGAGATGCCATGAAGTTGGACACCAATCCTTTAAGATTTGATTTATTGTTAAAACTTTAAGGATTGTTGTTGAAGGAATGGTTCGGGATTAAACCGTAGGGTTTGAACCGGTTAGGTGGGTTTGAAAAACTATTTTGGGAATTTTAGGGTTGTCTCCACTTAAGGTTTGGGTGACTTTTCCATGACAGATTGTAGGTGTTACCAAGATTGTTTTGCTCAGGTTTGAAAGTGTACCACTTACCTCCCGCTTTGTCGGTACGCGAGGATGCATATTTAACAAAAGCTTGCTCGGGATCTTCCATGTAGTACTGAGTGTCGTGGGGAGCACTATAGATCTCACATAAAGAAGTGATCTTGTTCACTTGAATTGGTTGCATAGGAGCAATGTGAGCTTCCATCAAACGTTGAACTTGATTTTTGAGCTCAATGAGGCGGCGGTCGGATGTACTCAGGACATCTTGAGGAAAAGATATTGCCTTGACCGGCTTAGCAAAATCCCTTGGGTCATTCCTGTCACACCCCGCTAAGGCGAAACACGAGGCGTAACGTCATGGGTATCATCACAACACAATGGTGTCAACAATAGAGAACACGAAAATGCATTAACAAAACGAAATTTGACACAAAGTGTCATGACAATACCAAACACAAGAAAAGGAATCTTGTATTGAGGTAAAAGAGTCACTCCAATACAAAGGCATAATGAAATAATCCAAAACCTAAAACAATCATAGAATCAATTCAAAACAAACACAAAATGAAAACTAGGAAAACTCCGCATGCAAGCCTAAGGTCTCACCAGCCAATCTTCCTAACTTCACTTTCCTCATGATGCTCACCTGAAAATGATATTTAAAATGTCAACAATAATGTTGGTGAGAGTCATAGGTTTTAGAGACACAATAATACTTGCTTTTACTGTGATTATCAAACAATGGAGAGGACATATGCTATCATGTACTTATGTAGTATGCTGTGACCAAAATCAAATCAACATATCTTCAAGCATAATTTCTCATTCGGGCTTAGAATAACTGGCACTTTAAGCAACCAAGCTCACCACGAATGTATCACACATCATATCACATTGGGTAGGCGTACCCATCCGCTCCCACTGAGTAGGCATACTCATCCGATCCCAAATCAATATCACAATCTCACTGAGTAGGCATACTCTTGGTTTAAAAATGCGTTTTGCGATCCAATGCGCTAAAGGTCCCAAAGAGCATTGTGTGATGCGTGATGCGAATGCGAGCGCAATTTGGACGCGATGCGTTTAGTATTAAAAAAAGTACGAAAAATATTTATACATAGTATATTCCACCAAGTACCAAGTAAATGCAATAAACTTACAAAATAAGTTACTGGCATATTAAATTTAGGCCAATAACTCTATTTTTATAATAAATAAATCAAAAGCAAAGCTTGACATAAAACACTTAGCAAAACACAAAATACTAGATTTTCGTTATTGTGTTTGTTTTGGATGTGTTTTAACAAGTTTTATCTTTAAAAGGCCATTAAAATATGTGGGTATCTTTTATATGGTTTAATTTTGACTAAAATGACCTAAATTCTAGATTGCGACAATTGCGACCGTTGCTAGCATTACACAAATGCGGTAAATTACGGTATAATGCGAACGCAATATGGGATGGCCTTGCATTAGGCACCATGATGCGAAATTTTAAATGAAATGCAATGATGTGTGCAATTTACGTAATGATGCGCCCGTAATTTTACAAGCAAACAAGGGCGTACTCATCTGATCCCAAATAACACAAGTATCACAGTCATATAATAGTCATGTAATGTCTAGACGCAAATTTAAAACACATAATCACAATGATAAAACATTTCAAAACATATTTTGCATCATTTCCATCCCAAGAAAAACATAAAAATGGGACTATGAAACTCAACTGATGTACAACTACTTCACAATATCCCTTGCAAATCCAATAAACACAATAAATCCTGATACACCGCGATATCAGGCTAGATGCCCAAGATGATGTAACAATCAATTGATGAACTACTAAGTTTATATTATGATTATAAACCCTTTACCATACATCCCTTATCTCACTTATACTCTAAATACCTTTAATCATTTATTCTTGTTTTCTGGATTTCGGCAGAATTTTGGTGTCACTTATGACCACAAATAAAATACTAAATCATCAAATTGACTGTTTCCCTTTTATTCCCTACCTTCCCAATGGGTAATGAACTAATGTGATTTTTTAGAAAAAATAATATTAAACACATACACTATCTCTCTAGAAAACATCTCTCTATGTGTTTCTCTCTCTATAAACTAGCCCAATCACAAGAATCATCACCCGTGTTATGAATTAAACGATCCTACAATATCTGAGCCACGCTGACGTGTTGCCTTGAGAAAGCTGATTTAGCTAGGATTATTAATAGTGATGAGTTGTAATCGGCTGTTAAGCCGATTAAGACTGATGTCAAATGTGTTGCCAAATAGTTGTAATTCCATGCATTAAAGGCATATGTATCAGAACAAAGCTGGAAAAAAGAGATTTCACAATGGGTTCGGTTATGTTTATTTCAGTTTGTGTCTATCGGTAGGAAAACCGAGATGCTATCATCGGTTTCAGTTGCATACTCGCATGCATTGCCCAGATTTATGTGCTATTTTTAAGGTAATGCCTTTTCTGCTTTTATCATGTTTGTTATTTTTTGTGTATATGATTCAACTTACCATGTTAAATTTTATAATTGGTGTTTTTTTTTCTTCTCATTTTTTGTTCAACTATAGTTTTTTTGTTAACGCGGATTAAACTTGCCATTGCAGCAAAAGACTTACTTCATTAATAAGAACGAGTATGATATAAGGAAGAATGGGGATGGTGGTCAGTTACTGTTGCAAAAGGCAACAAGTCAATCTACTGATAAACTTTGTTGGCCTTTTCTTTTTGGTATAGGCTTAATTTTTACACCCTTTTTGTGTTCCCTAAACCTTTCAAAAATGATATCTTCCATATAGCACGTTAGCATATACTGAATAAGTTGGTGAATTTTATTTGTCTAATTTAAAGAATCACCTCATTTTATACAGAACCGCAGATGGAAGGTGAAACTTTAGGAGCAGAACGTCAATAACAAGAAATAGAAACACGAGCGGGAGTCTGGTCTCATGCTATAATCTGTGAAATTGAGAGGCCAATCACTAACACGAGCTGAATCAGCTGCAGATTTCTTTGAACCAAGGTAACAATATGAACAAAGACAATGAATCTCAGTTTCCACAGTTGTCTCATACTTCATCCCGTCTGCCACATGTCGTGTCTAGATATTATGCCCTGACCCAAGGCGATGAGATCTGATTGGCGGAATTCACACCTTAAATATATATAATATATAATAAAATATAAAATATATATGTAAGTGTAAAAATCAACAATCAATAAAACCGAGAAGTAGTATAGAGCTTTCCCGGGTCGTTTATCCCCAACGAGGCTGGACTGGAAAATCGATACAGTCGAAGAATTGAGTTTGAAGGAAGGAATTGATTTGGGAGATTGAAAAAGTCAAATTAGATGATAACGAACAAAAACGTTTAAGAAAAACCTAGAAATTACGAAATTAAACTAGAAAACGAGAGCCCGAATCCCGAACAAAAGGGGGAAAACCTAAAATCTTTAAAAATAAACCTACGAAGAAATTTTTGCTTCTAAACTACTCTAGGGATCAAATAACGAAGAATGAAAAAGACTAGACCGAAAACGGAGTTCGTTTGACCCAAAAACGAGTCAAAACAAAATCCCGTACCCGGACCCGTTCTTTAAAAGATGACAAATTGTAAAAATGACCCTACGAAAATTTTTATATTTTTCCTACAAACTAGATGACAAAAGAAAATTTTCTAAAAAAGCAAAATATTTTTTTGATAATTTTTGTATTTTTTATGAATTAAATAAACTTTTAACTAAATTAAATTATAAAAAATATTAAACGATTACTAAAAATTCTGAAAAATTTACAAAAAATACTACTGGTTTACATAACCATACAGGTTTTCATATGTTCGTCATGGAATACCCCCTTGGAGAGTGGTTCCAAATCCACTCTTTATGGGTTATTTTGACCAGTTTCTATGGCGTTTTTTTATAGAAGTGTATGTAAATGGGTCAAAAGTTATATGTAAAAGGGTAGAAACGGGTGTTTGGTAAACCTCATGAAGTACATGGTTATGGGTCGTTTAGACTAAAATTGATTATGAAAATGATGTTTTATGTATGTTAATGGTTTCTAGATAGTGTTTGTAAAGTTTTAGTTAATGAATCCAATTTAGGCACAAAGGGTTTTCTTTCTGCATATGTTTCCAAGCAGGTTTTCTAGTCTGGTTGGTTCAATAAGGCAATATCACTTATTATAGGCGCATTGAAGGTTTAGGTTAGATACGACGTATCCATTATCACGGATACGGCGTATCCATGTCTACAGTTTCTTATCAGTCTTGTTCAAATGTAAAAACCATACCGTAAGGAGTTAGAAGTCGTGCTTTATACCATTGGAAAGGTATTTGAGTCTATTTTATGTTAATGAAACTTTTAAGGGTTGAATGGTAATGTATTTTTATCAGATTATTAAGGAATGACACAAGGTCATTTCCGGTCATGCGTTTGAATGAAAAGTTTTAATTTTTGGTCAATTTTAGAGTTGGGAAAGGGGCATTTCAATTACGGTAATAAGAATCACCTCACCGATAACTGTCCAAAGCCTAACAGCAAAGCACTCAAATCCCAACAACAAAGCACTCGTTGGAGTGATAGTGAAGACAATGATGAAACTTAAAATGATGCAACATGTCTCATGGCAATTGATTCTCAAGAGGTACAACCTAATCCTACTACTTATAATAATGATTCAAATATTATTAATTTGAAAAAGGAGAATCAGGAACAACTAAAGTTTAGCAAAGACTTTTCTAAAACATAAAAAAAACTTTTACAAGAAAAACATGCTCTAGAAAAGGAACATTCAAATCTTGTAAAGAAACATGCAAGCGATTGAACCTTGTCAAAAGTGTGTGGAAGTCATACAAGAGTTTGACTCTTTAAAGATCAATGCTTCTGATCTTCAAGACGAAACATTGAATTTTTCAAAATTAAAAAAGATTAGTACTATTTTAGATGACATGTTAAGTTGTCAAAAGTTGTCCCAAGACAAAGAAGGACTTGGAATTTCTAAAAATAATAAAACCACTTCCATAAGTTCAAACACACCAATAGTGTTTGTAAAATAAAGTCAAAAAGAAAATTCTTCAAAAAGCTTTGTTAAACCCGTAGTATCTCAAACTCACTTTGCAAACACTCGAGGTCTCCGAGCACCCCTTAAAAAGTGGATACAAGACATTACTTGAGCTCACATAATAGTCTTGGACACACACAACCTCAAGTAGACCCTAGACCTCTCTTACCCACACCACATATGAGACCTTTAAACTCATATGCTCGAAGACCTTGTTTTCAAAACAACCAAAGGTCTTTGCATAATCAACCTAGCACTTTCTAAAGGAGAGAAAACTCCTACCTAAATAAAAGGCTAAAAACACCTTGGTACGTTAGACCAAACTTTCAAAACGCCCATGATTTTCATAATAATCCTTGGTCTGCGTTCTCGTGGTATGGCCTACAAAAAGTTTGTGCTTTAATTCAAGACCCAAGAATGTTTATCTCGGGCACTTTGTTTGCTAACCACAACGGACCCAAGAAAAAGTGGGTACCAAAACCTTGAGTTACATTGCTAATTTTAGGTACGGCGTGAGCATGATTCTCTAAAGGATCATTGTATCACGGATAATGGTTGCACAAATCACAACAATGTATATAGAAGACCACTTTATTCACATCCCTTGAACTGAGATAAGCATATCATTCCTAAAATCAAGGTCTTCAATCTAGGTAACATCCTTCCTACTTCTAAAAATGAATTTTATCTTGCATCTATAGTAGATAACTCAACCTTGTGGCATAGAAGACCATGACATGCTAACATGCGATTAATTCAAAACATAGCCTCGAAGGAACTAGTAAGAAAACTACCAATAGAAAATTTTGATAATCATTTTTGTGATGCATGTAAAATAGGTAAACAAGTCCATGCAAGTCATAAGCTTATAAACATGATTTCAACCACTAAAGTCTTAGAACTTTTACATATGGATTTGTTTGGTCCTTAATCTATTCAAAGCTAGGGGTATCTTCTATAATTTGGTAATAGTAGATGATTACTCAAGATATACATGGACATCATTTATAAAAATGAAAAATAAAGCTTTTGATAAATAAGGCTTTAGGTAAAGGTCTACAAAACCTACTTGGTCATTCGATTGTTTCAATCCGAACGGGTCATGGTAGAGAATTTGATAATGAAATCTAATTTGGAGTCTCTTGTGACAAACACGGAATCTCTCACAACTTCTCTGCACCTCACACTCCTCAATCTATGGGGTTGTTGAAAGGAAGAGCCAAACTTGGCAAGAAATGAGTCGTACAATGCTAAATGAACAATTCACCCCACAAAGATTTTGGTGTCATGCCATAGAAACCGCCACATACATACTTAATAGGGTTTTTATTAGGAAAATTATTAATAAGACACCATATGAGATACTTAGAGGTAGGAAGCCTTCGCTAGAATACTTTATAGTTTTTGGATGCAAATTCATTATATCCAAATCATTAAAAAATCCTACTTCAAGTGACTCAATTGCCTATAACGACATCGTTTTAGGGTACTCGCAAACATCTAAGGCATACATAGTAATAAATAAAGAGACTTTAAAAATTGAAGAATCACTGAATGTCACATTTAATGAAAGCTTACCCAAGTCTAGGACATCACCTTTGGTGGATGATGACATGATTGAAGAACAAGCCGTTCAAAATCATGATAGAACATAAAACCCAAATTATGATTTAGAGGATATCATACCTAGGGTAGAAAATATTAGAGAAGTTAGAGACCATCCCATAGATCAAGTGGTAGGAAAATTAGATGAAAGAACTCTTAGGTCACATTCCCAAGATAGAAGTAATTTCTTTGCATTTGTTTCCACCATAGAACCTAAGAACATAAAGGAAGCCATCAAGGATGAAAGTTAGACAATGGCTATGCAAGAGGAACTTGATCAATTCATATATAACAATGTTTAGGATCTTGTTCCTTGTCTAGTAGGTCACACCATAATAGGAACAAAATGGGTATTTAAAAATAAGTTAGACGAAAATGGAATAGTATGTGGGAACAAAGCTAGATTGATAGCACAAGGCTATAATCAACAAGAAGGAATTGATTATGATAAAACCTATGCCCCTTTTGCTAGATTAGAGTCAATTAGAATCTTACTTGGACATGCATGTCGTTATATGTTCAAATTTTTTCAAATGGATGTAAAAAGTGCTTTTCTAAATAGAGTCATCGATGAGGAAGTGTATGTTGTGCAACCTCCCGGTTTTGTTGATTTTCAAAAAACCAAATCATGTTTATAAGCTTAAGAAGGCTTTGTATGGACTCAAACAAGCACCTAAAGTATAGATTACTGTCTTTCCTCATTGATAACAGATATAAAATAGGAATAGTAAACAACACCTTATTCACTAAACTAAAGGATTCACATCTAATCATTATTCAAATTTTCGTTGATGATATTATTTTCGGGTCTACATGTCAATCGCTTTGCGATGAATTTTATAAATGAATGCATGATGAATTTGAGATGAGCATGATGGATGAGCTTAGCTTTTTCTTAGGATTGCAAATTAAGCAAAAGAATGATGGAATATTCTTTAATCAATCAAAATACATTGGTGAAATGCTTAAGAAATTCGGTTTGGAAAATTTCAATGTTACCAAAACTTGAATGTCTAGGAAAATAGTCCTTAGTTTATACAAAGATAATGAATCCATCGATAGCACTAAGTATAGAGGAATGATTGGTAGCTTGCTTTATCTCACCGCTAGTAGGCCAGATATAATGGTTAGTGTCTGACTTTGTGCTAGATTTCAGGAAGATCCTAAGGTATCTCATTTAGAAGCGGTCAAAAGAATATTTAGGTATATTAAGGGAACACAACACCTAGGTCTTCTGTATCTTAAGGATACAAGGGTAAATATATTGGTATATGCAAATGCGGATCATGCGGGCGATATAGTTGATAGAAAAAGCACAAGTGGAATTTGTACATTTGTGGGATCTTGTTTGACATCATGGTTTTCGAAGAAACAAACATCACGAGCTAACTCCATAACTGAATCCGATTATGTAGCAGCTAAACGTGCTTTGTGAACAATATTTATGGATGAAGCAAGCGTTTGGAATTATAACATCACGTTAATGAGGTCCACTATTATGTGGATGGTAAAATGTGCTATCAATCTAACATCAAGTCCCATTGATTACCCTAAAACAAAGCACATAGAGATAAGACGTCACTTTTTGAAAGACAATGTAGCCAAACAGCATATCACTATAGAGAAAATCCCTTTAGGAGAAAATGTTTCAAATATTTTAACAAAACCATTGGAAAAGATAATTTAGGTTACCTTAGATTAGGGTTTAGTCTTGATGTTGACAAGAAGAAGAAGAAGAGAAAAGAAGGGATATAAAGTATTTGATAGAAGAGTGCACCTTAAACAATTAACTAATCTTGCACACATACTCAAAATGGTACTATGTACTCAAACTTGGATATCCATGCAAATTTTTGGTTATTAACCACTATACAAACAAATCATCTTCTTTTGAAAAGATTCTACATAGTACTCCTTACTTCTCATTTTATGAAATACACCATTGAAATATCAAGAACAAGAAGGAAGAAATCAAGAACTTTCAACATGTAAGTAATCTTTAAAAACTTCTTTTCAATAATTATTATAAAATCCTCCTTTTTAAACAAATGTTTTTCAAAGCATAAAGTCAATTTTTTTAACGCACTCTTTTATCTCTAAGAATGCAACATCAATCATAGGACAATGTCCAATTCAGAAGGATCTGTGAATAAAGGAGAAATGGGGGAGAGCTCAAAGAAGTCGAAAAGGAAATTTGAAACCATAAAGGGATATGAAGGTGATGAAAGGATAATGTTTGAGTTTATCTTAAGAGGATTTGTGAAAAGTGAGATTTAGGATAAGGTCAAGGTTCCCTTAGGTCCAAGGATGAACGAGGATGAGTACTCAATTTATTGTGAGAATACAACTCATATGATGAATGCCCTTAAAGAAGCAAAAATGAAGTCAAGAGAGATGGTCTTATCCATTCATCATAGCTTAAAGATACTTTTAGAAATCATATCTAAGATGAATAGGAAATTAGAAGATGAGAAGATCAAAAGGAATGACAAAGGAATGGAGAAAGTTAATGACTTCTAGAAAATACGATCCTAGGAGTGCTTAAACAAGTGAAATTTTATCTTTTGTGCAAAGTATTAGTATAGTGCTTTTATGTCAAAGTACTAGTATAGTGCTTTCTATATGGATGTATGAATTATCCATGAATTGAATGATGTTATGAAATGCATGGTAATAGATATAGATGCATATTTATTGTCATGATTGCACTCATAAATGTCTTTAAGATTCCAAATGGTAAGCTAACCCATGTTGGACATGAACATGTGTATATGTTTGTTGCTTGTGTTGTTTTGTGTTTGTTTGTTACTAGTTATAGCCAAGAACACTCTAGAAGGTAATGCTCTTAACTCATGGATCCCCGCCTTAGAACAAGGGGGGCAATGATCTAGAGGGAGCATGTACAATGGTATCTCTTCTTTCTACTACAAAGACATCAACCTTCAAAGAAAAGACCAAGATCCCGCCTTTTTGATTTGACAAAAGGGGAAGAAGGAAAGCAAAGCTAAAGAGAAGCTTAAAGACCGGGAAAAGCAAGCAATACGGAAGCAAAGAGCAATAACGTACTAGAGTATACAAGCTATATAAGTCTCATAAGGTGAAGACAATGTTCAAGCTTCACCAAATTACAAGGCTAAGACCAAGACGCGAACTTCATCAACGGCGGTCTTCATCTTCGCTACGTTTGTAATTTTATTTGCTTTCTGAAATTTTATTTGTCATCATCAAAAAGGGGGAGATTATTGGTGCAACATTGACTAGAATCTCCATTCTATGTTTATAAACGGTGACAAAATAAACAAACCGCACAAACGTTGTAAAAATCTCACAAAAGATAGCTTAAATTTCACAAAACCGGATCTTCACCCATCTGGCAGCGTTGGGAAACGTGGTACAGCAGCGTGCCAGCGTCCCACATAAGCAAAATACCGTTTCACGGATTTTACACTTGAGTCGGCTTTTCTTCCTCTACCCAACATAATGTGAAGAACTAAAAACTAAAGTATGTACCTGACTTTTTTCTCAATTTGGGAACACTCCAAATAAGGTTTAGACTTAGAGAGGAGCACAAAAAATCCTCCCATTTCCCATAAAATGCCAACTCAAATCTTTTATCAAATGCCTCTAGCTAAAGCCAAAACATCTTTCTAGACCTAGTATGATCATACGTTCAACATACCAACAAACGAAATGAAACATTTGACCTTAATCCCGGGGTGTTATCTTATCTACGATGAAACATAAATCAGTATAACGGCATATACTCCTATTATTGGTCCAAACCAAGTCAATGTCCAATTTGCGTAAATGCAAATTTCCTGCTATAGGGATAATGCCTTACTTATGATACAAAGCACTTAGCTTATTTGAATCAAGATGATTAGTGATTAAATCCAATGTTGATTATCTTGGATTAAAGTCTAAATGACTAATTGAATTTGTGGTATTTGGAAGTTAATTATACTTTGACTTTTCTTACTTCCTTACATATAAATGTTTTTTAAAAACTCATTTTTCCTCACCATTTAACAAGTCCTCACTCTTCTATAAAACTCCTACAATCCATTTTATCTAATCACTTGTTAACCCTTCTTAACCAATAAGTGAATTCACTCTTCAACATACACTACAAACATCTTCTTTCTAAATAATCCCATAATCACATTTTCCCACTCTTTTTCTTCTTAATGGCAATGTGATTATTAACCCAAATCAATCCTTTAATTTCTCATAAACACCATCAACTTCATACTTACTTTCCTAAACACTCTTCAAGCCTAAATACTCTTCTTCACACAAACCTTTTCCAAATAAATCTTAACAATGCCAACTCATATTCCCTTACACAATGTACTTCTCTTGTACTTATTGTACCTTTATGTCTCATACATTCCCAACCAATATCTTTAATATCTCTTCAAAAAATTCTCCACCACATTTCCACTATTCATCTTCTTCTCCATATAATTCAAATTACACATACACACACACTTCTTCATCTTAACCCTTGATCAAGCCATGTCACCAATCCAAGTTCACACATTCTTTCTTTCTCAACCCTTGGATCACTTCTTAAAGAAATACAACAAACACAACCTCTTCTCTACCCTTGATCAAGCCATATGATCAATCTAAACACCCTCACTTTATTCTCAACCCTTGGATTGATGCCTCATCTTAAACAAATACACTTTCCCTCACAAACTCTCTCTTCTCACTCACATAATAAACACACACTCTTCTCTACCCTTAATCTTTCTAAGTCACCTATCCTACACACCTCTCTTCTTTACATCCTCACCATTCATTTTGAATAAGCTTGAGAGGCTCCTTTCTATCACATCATGACAACTCACACACAACTCTTCCATCCTTATCCAACTTGTGTGTCAGTAGATTTGAAATACAAATTTCAATTTCTTCCCCCTTTCTCACCAAGTAAAGAATATTCCCTTGGTTTCTAACTAGCCTTTTCTATCTTTAGTTAGATCCCAACTAGGCTAGTTACACATTTTAGGAACACCCAAAATGCCCTTTTTGATAATTCTTTTCTATCTCTACTTTATCGAATAAGCAAAACACTTTTAATACTTCACAAATGTTTTATCAAATGGCTATTTGATTTGGTTGACCTTGAGCATAAGAAAGATTAAAAGGTCATAGCGTGAAGTACAACTAGGGGTTTAATTAGAACGGGTATTTAAAACGCCAAAGTCCTGAAGAAAAACAACTTCGGGAATGTGGCGAGCTGGCCACACATTGACGCGTGGGCAGCACGCCAAACTCGAATTGTTTTTTAACAATTTGAATCTTTGGCCTATAAATACCCCCTCTTAGCCTTTGTATTCCTCACCTCTTGTAAATATTCTTTCCTCTCTTTTCTCTTCTCCAATCCTCTAAGTCTAAACATCAAAGTGTTTTAATCTTCTCATCTCATCATTCTATTAAAGTGAACACATCTTCGCAAGAGAGCCACATAAGTACCCAATCAATACTTGTGTGTATTGTCGAGGGTCTTCTTTTTCATACCCTTTCTATTAAATTCGAGTCTCTAGGCTAGGTTAGGACTTGGTTCATCAATCTATCTTTTTATACAATCGAGTTGTAAGGGAATTCTTATATCCGTGTGATAAAGCCTAGATCATTGGGGGATCTATTTAGTGTTTGATAAGCTTCCAAGGGGAAGGATTTTTATAGTTTATAGGTTAAGTCGGATCATGGGTTCTTAGGGGTGGATTCCGAGAGCGGAATACTATAGGTAGTAACTCTTCTGTATGAGCGTCGAGCTTTGTTGAAAGTCGGTGTATTTAAATTGTAATACGGTTTGTAGTCCACTAAAAGGATTATACTAGGGATAGTATCTGTGTCGTGGATTCGCAACTGGACGTATGAAAAAACAAAACCCCCTTCCTGAATCCAGTATATATCGTGGTGTCACTTATTCTCTTCTCTCTGTATCTACTTATTATTCTCATTGCAAAGTAGATTAATATACCACTCGGCTCTTTCGAGACTTGAAGTTTTATAAACTTCAAAGAAGTCAAGAAAACCATATTTACTCCCCCTCTATGGTTCTACACCTATCAAGACTATATAAAGTATAACCTTTTTTAAAGTTAAAATACCCATCATAACACATTTTTCAGATCTACTACCCAACTTTTCATTATTATTGACAATGGTAGCAAACCATAAACAACCAAACACTCTTAAGTGAGAGACAGTAGGAGACTTCTTATAAATCATCTTATAAGGAGATTTTCGATTTAGCGCATGATAACATCAAATAGTTAATAATTTTTAGTATCAAATTCCCTACAAAAATGTTTGTATTTATGTTTTAAACTAGCTTATAAACCCTTGAAATTCGCGGGTAGCTAAATAAATTTTTTATTTATAAACAAACATGAATAAAAATCCATTAGCTCTACAAACAATTAAGATGTACTTCACATAACAAATCAATTTCGAAAGAATGAATAATGAGTAGTAGCTAGTCGTATTATAACAACTTCTCATAAATGAACATAAAATCCATTAGCTCTACAAACATGTTGAAGGAATATCAAGTAGGAAACTCGTTAAGAAACACATATAGTAAACAAATTAGTGAATTGACTCGTTCTTTACATTTAAATATCTATATAAACAATTTACGTATTCATAAAGCGGTATGAGCACATTGACGAAAGGGCCTTGCATGTAACATATTCTTGTTAGGGCAAGCAATATCTTTTTAAGTAGTAAAAAATATAATTTTGTAAATTTGTCATTCAATAAAAGCCAAACAAAACACTATTAAGATATTAAACGAAACAAAAGATCGTAATGAATCTCGAACGCCCGTTAAAGGTTTTGACATAACATAATATATAATAAAATTCCAAAAGAAATAAAACTATCAAATATCATGCACACACCTCAAATTTTACAATAATGGTTTAAAAAAAGTAAGTGACATAGAAACAAAAGAATATCATAACAAAGTTTTAAGATTGCCATTTTAGTTTATTTAAAGCATGCATATCGTTGTACAAATTAGAATCACAAATGACACATATAAGTTGGAATATAAGAAAAAGAAAAACACCAACTACATGATCTTAAACACTTGTAGTTGTTGATGGCTCAAATATTAAAAGGTGATAGTTTTTGTTAATCATATATGTTTGATATCACAAGCCAGACACCACCAAATGCTACAATAGAATGAATTAATTTTGTGAAAGAATATAGAAGTAAAAGATTAATAAATTTGAAGGTGTATAATTGTCAATTTGAAATAAGGAATTAAAGCCACATATAGAGAATTAGTGATGTCATTCATGACATATTTGATGACATAATTAGTGACATCATTAAATGGGTGGGAGAGAGATTAAAAAAGATTTTGTTTTATTATATATATAGATAGATTTGAAAGAATGAATAATGAGTAGTAGCTAGTCGTATTATAACAACTTCTCATAAATGAACATAAAATCCATTAGCTCTACAAACATGTTGAAGGAATATCAAGTAGGAAACCCGTCAAGAAACATATATAGTAAACAAACTAGTGAATTGACCCATTCTTTACATTCAAATATCTATATAAACAATTTACGTATTCATGTAATCAAATTCAACTCTAGAAACATCAACTGTGTGAACTATAATACATCTCATACTGACTGATTAATTGGTATATTGTTCTAAATTAACACTCTAAAAATCACTGTGACGAGAGAAGTTCATAAAGCGGTATGAGCACATTGACGAAACAGGCTGTGCATGTAGCATATTCTTGTTAGGGAAAGTCAGTATCTTTTTAAGTAATAAAAATATAATTTTGTTAATTTGTGATTCACTAAAAGCCAAACAAAATACTATTAAGATACTAAACGAAATAAAAGATCGTAATGAATCTCGAACACTCGTTAAAGGTTTAGACATAACATAATATATAAAAAAATTCAGAAAGAAATAAAACTATCAAATATCATGCAAACACCTCAAATTTTACAATAATTGTTTAAAAAAAGTAAGTGACATATAAACAAAAGAATATCATAACAAAGTTTAAAGATTGTCATTTTAGTTTATTTGAAGCATGCATATCGTTGTACAAATTAGAATCACAAATGAAACATATAAGTTGGAATATAAGAAAAAGAAAAACATCGACTACATGATCTTAAACACTTGTAGTTGTTGATGACTTAAATATTAAAGGGTGATAGTTTTTGTTAATCATATGTGTTTGATATCACCAGCCGAACACCACCAAATTCTATAATAGAATAAATTAATATTGTGAAAGAATATAGAGGTAAAAGATTAACAAATATAAAGGACTATAACTATCAATTTGAAATAAGAAATTGAAGCTACATATGGAGAATTAGTGATGTCATTAATGACATATTTGATGACATAATTAGTGACATCATTAAATAGGTTGGAAGGAGATTTAAAAAGATTTTGTTTTATTATATATATAGATATCTGAGGAGCAAAGCAAGAATTTGAGCAAAAGACGCTGGATTTGGACATGGAATTCAAAAAGTGATGACATTTAAGGATTTTACAGCGTAACCTCCTCGCAGGAGTTACACCATAATCAAGATTAACGAAGAAATAAATCAACATCAATTGTTACGGCGTAACCTTACCAACACCTTTACGCCGTAACATATACTATAAAGGAAGATTGAGTGTCCAAGTCAGCATTACAGCGTAACCATGGCGATACAGTTACGCCGTAACATTAATTAAGACTGAAGAATGGGAATTCACTTCAGAATTGTTACGACGTAACGTGTTCATAACTGTTACGCTGTAACATCTTTGATACTAATAAATAGAGCCCTAACTTGGCTCATTTGGCCTCACTCACTTATCCTCTTTACCCTACCGTACCAAGAGGCAAACAAGGCCTCTAGAAGACAAAGCATTCCACCAGAAGTCTAAAGGAGGATCATTATACTTCATTTTAGCATTAATCTTTCGAAAACCCAGTTTGTAAGAATTATGAATTATCAATCCAAGATTTCTTCATTTACTTCTTGCCTTACTGTTGCTATGAGTGGCTAAGCACTCTTAGTGCTAGCCTAGCCATGTATTTATTATTGTTATGATTGTTTTTTCCTGTTTGATTATGGTTTTATTGTATATCCTTATAGCTCTTCATTGATCCCTTGGTTTTGGTAGTATAGAGGGTGGCTTGGATCTTATTAGTCCTATTATTAGACTTACCGGTTAAACATGGGATTAGTAGTGTACTAGGATAGTTTGGCACCTATCCATAGTGTAGGAATTAATCATATTACCGTCTTGGTCACATTAAATACTTAAAAAGCACAAGAACTCTTTCAAAGAGGGTTAATAATTTGTATAGATTATAGAATTGGTCTTAAGGATAGTTAGGGATTAACCAGTATAAATTTGGATACCCTGCCCGTGTGATCCTAAGGAATTGGGATCGCAAAGTAAGTATAGGACAAACCTCAAATGCCAACTCGGGTCTATCGATATTAGATCCACAATGAAACTTGTAACTAAACATTGTAGGAAAACGTAATCATAACAGTAGTAATGAAATGGCTAGGCTAGCATGCTTTTCTCCCTGATTACTTCTATCAATTTACTTTTCTGCATTTACTTTTCTTAAGTAGTTAAAATCAATCTTAAAACCATTTTTCCAAACGTGACAAAAATAAAATTAGAACTAGTAACCTTAGCTCTTGGGACGACCTCAAATTTACCAACTACTGCACTACCTACAACCGAGTTCTCTGCCTATTAATACATGTATCTGTAGACGAGTTTTATAAATTTAAATCTTGGCAAATACTTATTTAAAACAATTTTACGAATCAAGTTTTCGGCGCCGCTGCCGAGGAGCTAAAATTAGTTATAGTTTGATTACTAAAATTTATTACTAAGCATTTCAGAAATCATAATGGCTGAGGGAGAGATAGACGACCTCACCATGAAACAATACCTAACATTGACTTAAGGAAACCAAGCACCGGGCGTGGTTAAACCCAAAATCAGAAGCAATGTGAATTTCAAAATCAAGAGTCAATTCATGCGATAATTGAGGAATGACACCTTTTCCGAAACAAGAATGATGATGCTTATGAGCATGTAGAGAGAGTTTTGGACATTGTCAGCTTATTCAACATTCCAAGAGTAACACACGACGTAGTCATGCTACGAGTTTTTCCCATTACACTCACTGGAGCCGCTAAAAGGTGGGTAGATAGACATTCCCCAGGAACCGTCGATTCCTAGGATATTCTTAAGAAAGATTTTATCCAAAGGTACTGTCTGCCATTGAAGACCACCAACCAGCTAGAAGACATCCGTAACTTCAAGTAGGAAGGTGATGAAACATTATACCAAGCTTGGGAATGGTATAACGACATGCTTTATTAATGCCCAACTCATGACATCAATAGCATCAGAAGGTGAAAATCTTCTATAATGGTCTAAGCACCATAAACCGCCAACTACTTGACTCGCAAGGGCCAATTCTTGGCATGACACCAGCTCAAGCATTGACGGCCATACAGACCATGGCTGACCACTCCCAAAAGTGGCATGTTGGTTCATCTAGAAGGAACATAAATAATAATAATAGTAACACTGAAGGAATCGCTGCTATTGTAAGCAAACTGGATAGTTTAGGTCGAGACATGAAGAAATTAAAGGAAAACATTCATGCTATCCAAGTGGGGTGTTAGATTTGTGGAGGAGCCCATCTCGACAAGGAGTGTCTTCAGAACAAAGAAGTTAAGAGCGTTGAAGAGGTTAAATATGGCGAGTTCAGACGTCCCTCACTGTAACACCCCCATAAAATCACAACGCATCGGAATACCACTTTGCGGTGCTACTTCATAGTTCATACACACAAGTTACGGAAAACGACCTCAAAAGAGACGTTTAATAAAATGTCACATTCGATTTAATAAATATCAAAGTAAATTTAGGTCCTAATTTTTTATTTTTATTTTCCTTTTTTATTTACTTGTAAACATTTTGTGTCAATGTTTTAATTAAAGTGTATCTTGTACATATTTTAAGTAAACGTGAGTTATAAACGTGAGTCATGGCCAAGGACAAGGACAAGGAGTGAAGATGACTAATTTCAAAATAATAATTTATGGTCTCTAAATTAATAACGAAACGCGTCGTAGGTTTTTACGATGTCTAAGACGATTAACGAACACGCGGTCAAATGTTGACTCGCGAAACGACTAAAAGTAAATATTTAAAAATTTCCGTTCTCAAAAAATTACAAAAATAATTAATTACGACAAATAAAATTTTTAAATGTCAACGTTTGTTTATGAAAACTCACGAAATAATTATAATGACGTCGAACTCGCGATCGTCATATGCGTCGGTGAAACTCGGGTTGTTACATTCCACCCACCTTAAAGGAGCGTCGTCCCGGTGCTCTATTCGACTTATTCGTCTTTAGTTTACTTGTGAAGAGATGAGGATATACACAGGTCTTTGTTGAGGTTTCCAACGAAAACTTAAATGAACAATAGTCAAAGCATCAAATATATGCAATGAACATGAGCGAACGGATTGAATGTCATGAGAATCCGTAAAAGGAAGGATTAAATACATGACTTGAAGAAAAAGCCATTGGAAACGAAGAATTTAACAAGTCGTGAATTCTTAGAAGCGGTTAATGGTTCATTACTATTAGCTTTATCAAGTTCGCGGCGGGCGATACACATTCGGAAAAAAAAATTCCACATAACAAATTACAAGTCGAAAGGAGTTCATAGCCCAAAGAATGATTCGTACAGACGAACGCACGCTATGTCGAAGACACATAAGCCCACTCATTCATAATTCGTCACTTACATATAGAGGCGTCCCAATCCATGTAGGTGATGAATTATGACCTTATGGTTCGGCGGTTTATAATTACCTTATTCAAATGAAGAAGCGTCCTAATTCATTTCAATAAGATGATTATAAATCATCCTACTTAAGTATGGCCGACACAAAACACAATATCAAAACAAGACCAAAGGCTATATTAAGTAAAAAGGTGATGTCTTCTTGATGGCATGATTCTTCAAAAGCATAACAAGGAACGAGAAGAATAATGAGACGTTAGTCAATCGTATTTCAAAGGTATGTGCCAAAAGACGGCACGATCCAAGGTGATAAGGTAAAGTAGTACTCCCATCGAATGGAAGACTTCAAAACAATAGATAATATATGCGATTCCAAAGCATAAGAATAGTGTTCAAACTCGAGGTCGAATGATAAAATAACTAGCAGAATTGACAAAATACACCGAATGTCAATATCATCAAAAGGAAATAAAGTAAAGTCGCTTAAGTGTTTCGGAGATCATCGCATCGCTCACAACATATCGAAGTAAACGAACTCATTAAGGCGTACCATAGTGCTATACACATATGTAAGTAATTATTATTGCGTAGACGATTTCGCCTTTAGGCTTCGATTAGCACAGTCATCAAATCAAGCTTTATTAAAAATCATCACAAAATTATACACAACATGCAGGTAGGTGTACCCACTATCCAAATTCCTATCATATGTTAGCCATAACACCACGGCGACACAACAACCGTAAATAGTTAAACTCACACGAATCACTTCTATATAAATAGACGGCAATCCAAAAGATGAACATAAGAGATTAAATGGAGGTAGCTCATATACGTACGGGTATCGTTATATAACACTAGTATTGATGTTCTAGTAAGAAAACAAGAAAACAGGAAGTATGCGATAATCGGGGTGGTCAATATATATAACCGACCGATATAAGGTAAATAATAAAGCATCATAAGATAGATGTAAGATAGTGAAATCATAACTAAGCATTAAATACTCATTATTCATGTAATAGCCATAGGGATACAAAAGAGAGCATATAAGTTACCTGGAAGCAAGCGCGCGCGTATATCGGACAATGGTGAAAGACTCTTAAGATTTTTCAAAAAACAGTTATAGTCTAGGGTTTTAAAAACGACCTAGTTCGCTACAACAAGTGCTCTGATACCAATCTATAACACCCCCATAATCACAACAACGCAGCGGAATACCTCTTGGGGTGCTACTTCATAGTTCATACACACAAGTTACAGAAAACGACCTCAAAAGAGACGTTAATTAAAATGTCTTCGATTTAAATAATATCAGATGTAAATTTAGGTCCCAATAATTTTCGTTTTCACCAAGTTAAAAGAGTCAAAACATGATTCATGTATTATTTTAAAGTAAATGATTATCGAAATGTGAAGAAAACGAGTTACCTTTAAGTTTTGGTATTTACACGCGAACTCAAATGCTCCCATATGATCAGCTAGCATTATTATAACCTGAGAAAATACTGTAAAAAAATGTCAACATGAATGTTGGTGTATTCATGGTTTAAGTAAAAGCAGTATTAAAATAGTTCAAGAAATATTTGTAAGTAAAAGTGCGTTACAACATTTACAGGAATTGTTATCGAAATCCAAGTAAGGTTTCAATAAATTCAAGTAATGTTCATTAGTGGACCACAAGGTTTATGATCTCCAGCGACATTATTTCAATGTATAATTCAACAGAATACATTGCAAACGAATACAATGTCAATTCATCTTGATTGCTTGAGATCATGACACCGCAAGCCTTGACGTTATAACACTTATATTGTCATGTTAATCTCATGTGCACCCATATCTAGGTATTATTGCCTTTAACCTATAATTCCTAAAATAAAATTGTCGTAGACTGGGTGCTCGAAAGGATTTCGATTTCAGAGACCCCCGGACAGGGCTGTCAAACCCAATAGATCTATTTATTTGTACTAGCGCTCACCCATTATAGGTAATTAACAGTTCATGATGTGGGGTCTTTGGCAATAACTACTCATGCAATTGACCTCATATTTGGGTTCAGCATACCATAAAGTTTCTTGTGTCCAGTTTATAAAACAAGCATGTATCAAACATGTATTAGAAATCATGTGGTAGATAAGCAAAAGCTTTAGTAAAAACATTCATGTAACGCTTATGTAGTAGTAACCGATAAGTTATTCGGTAAAACAAGCATGTATCAAACATGTATTAGAAATCATGTGGTAGATAAGCAAAAGCTTTAGTAAAAACATTCATGTAACGCTTATGTAGTAGTAACCGATAAGTTATTCGGTAAAACAAGCATGTATTCTCACCCCAAAAATAGTTTAAGAAAACCATTAAAAGAGAAAAGGTGGGGCTATGAACTCACCTTGATCACGACCACGATCAAGTAAACCGAATATATCACAAACGAATCAGCAACGATCTCGACCACGACCTATAATTATGTCGCTCGGTTACACTACGTATAACATACGATTAACGATGCGTACATCGTTTCGACGGAAACATATATATATATTTATATATGCATACATACATATATGTGATGAGAAATCCACTTGCGCGTCCTAAATCTTAACACTTAGCATATTTTGTATACTATTTATCATTCAATTATAATTTGCATTACTTTATTGAAAACTTTCTATTTCCGGTAAGTTTCTATTTTTAGAAAGTTACTATTTTTGGAAAGTTGCCATTTTTTGTAAGTCTCGACCTTCGTTTATATTTATAACAATATTTATTTATCTCATCGAGCCTTCGACGCCCAATAAGTTGTTAATTTTTATTAACGGTCAATATTACGAAAAACTACTATTTTTATACTTTACGTTTTTATAATCGACCAACGGTCTTAAAAATAATTACTTATAATAGTATATTAATCGATGTCATTTTATTAATCGATATTATTTTTATAACACGTTAACGTTTATTAAAGTACTCGTTGACTTTTACGTTTTACTTTTTAAATAGTATATTTATTTTCGAAGTCTAACCCAACCAAAAACGACCAACTAGATCACGTTTTCACAACTAGGACGTAAAAGAGATTTTATGCGGAACGTCGTTCCGAACAACTTTACAGTTTTAGTTGAGACTTGAATCTTGACGTAAAATGACCAAAATACCCTTACGAGAATCTGCTGAACTTTATATTTTTATTAATAATGCAGAAGTTTGACTTTCGTTTTTGACCCGTCATATTACATTTTCACGACTTTGACCAAAAAGAGGTTTTATGTAAAACGTCATTCCCAACAACTTTCGTGTTTCGCCGGAAGGCCGAAACGGACTCGAAAATGCCCAAAACGAGCTCTAAAAATCCTGACAGCAAGCGTTATTTACATAAGTGCTGAATTTTAATGTTTCAAATATATATCTCGTTTTCGCCATAACTTTTTCGTTATTAAGAGTTAGAAGTCTCATTTTATATTAAAACGATCGCAAAAATATAATTTATCATATTCTACAAACAAATTTCCAATTTTCTAAAATCTCGAACTCCGAATCATGGGTTCCGTTTTTCTGCCCAAAATATACCCGCTTTAATATGCGTCAAAATCCACTTTCGACCTAAAAACTCATCTAAAATATATCCAATACAACTTATAAATGCATATAAATCCCGCTTGATAATCAAATACATATTATTCTAGACGCCGCAAGTTTCAATAGATTTCATCACATATATAAAAATTAAATCGATAAACGAAACAATCGAAACAATGAAAAAGGAAGGCTCACAATGATATCGGAAGCAAAGTAGAAAAATAAAAGAGTTCGTCTCGTCCCTCTTGTTCCTAGCCGCGGGTCACCCCACTCGAACCAAACCGAGTCGAAACTCGAACCTTGTTGCATGTGTATATTTCTTCCATGGATGACTAAAGTATCATCAACCAAATAATATTTGGTGACTAGAAAAATCAAAACACCAAAGGTGTTTGTTTGTTGGTTCGTTCGAACCCAAAAGGAAGGAAGAAGGTCAAGAAAACACTTTCCACTTGATTTTATGTTAACCTTTATCATTCTTGTGTAGATATTAAATAGATTTCAATAAGCAAAAGTTGAAAATGGTTTTTGTAGATGGGTGAGTAGTTTCAGCCGAGCAAGGGAGTGCAAGAGAAAAGGGAAACCAATACTTATAAACTAGGTGTTGACTTATAGAAGTGACATGGAAAGGGTTTTTGTTAACCCATTTTTGGAAGTAACAGTAGCCATCATTTCAATTATAGGAAATGTAAATATTGGGTTGGTGGTCTTGCCACTTTTGCAGAGCAGCTCACATGGAGCTTAGATGCTCAATGCTTATATATTTATATTATACTTTAGTTTATTTATTTATTATATATATAATTATTTGCTAATTTAAATCTCGTACATTGTTTAAATAAAATGTAACTTCTACCCAATTTAATTAAAACGCGAGCTTTGGCCAAGGTCGAGGAAAAGACGACACGGTTCATAAAATAATATTTTATGATTAATAAAATAATAACAAGACGCGTCGTAAACTTTTACGATGCTCGAAACGGTTAACGAACGCGCGGTCAAACGTTGACTCGCGAAACGTCAAAAATAAATATTTTAAATTTTCGTTCGCGATAAAATACGAAAATAATTAATTACGACAAATAAAAATTTTAAATGTCGACGTTTGTTTATGAAAACTCACGAAATAATTATAATGACGTCGAACTCGCGATCGTCATATGCGTCGGTGAAACTCGGGTTGTTACACGTGTGTTGATGATTGACCGGTTTTGAGTAAAACATGTTGTAGCAACTACTTCAGCCCAAAGAAATTCAGGTAACCTCGAAAAAATAAGCTTTGTGCGAGCAGTCTCAACCAGAGCACGATTACGTCATTCTACTACTCCATTTTGCTAAGGTGTCCGAGCAATTGAAAATTGTTGCATAATACCTAACTTTTCATAATAAGCTTTGAGAGTTGCATTCTTGAATTCAGTGCCATTATCAGTCCGAATCTTGCAAACTTTGGCTTTGTAATTCAATTAAGCTTGAGCAATGAATTTCTTGATGATCTCTGGAGTTTCGTCTTTCGAACGAAGAAAATAAACCCACGTGAATCTAGAAAAATCATCCACTATCACAAGAATATACTTCTTTCCATTGACCGAAGCTACTCTCATTGGACCGCACAAATCCATATGAAGTAATTCCAATTTGGAGTAATCACTTGGAATCAATTTAGGTGGATGAGAAGCTTTCTTGCTTTTTCCTCTTTCACAAGCAGAACAAAGATGATCTTTTCCATATTTGAACTTTGGTAAACCGTCAACCAAGTCAAGTTTGGTAAGATCGTTTATGGTGCCAAAATTAAGATGTGACAGTCGTCGATGCCATAACCATGACTTTGTTGAAGTTGCTTTGGACATTAGACAAATGGGTGAAGAAGCAGCCATGTCTGAAATGGAGATAGTATATAAATTTGAATCGCGTCCGCCTGTGAGCAAATCATCTCCTTCCAGATTTCGAACATAACATGTAATAGGTAATACAACTCCCCTTAAACGAGATAAACACCTATCGGCGGAACAGATAGTTGGACTATTTATTTCGGGCCACTAGTAGGAAGACTTAGGTCGCGATACATCCTGGAAATGCCTAGTAAGTTGGGTACTTGCATCTATAAGCCACGTTGATGTGAATCATCGAACATTACAGATAGTAGAAACGAGACTCCGTCCTCGGACATTTAGAAACTTATACGAACATACTCACGCGACTACACCTTCTTCTTTAGGTTTTCACTATAATGAGACTTTCCCTATAACGCGGTTATACCAGCCATAAGATCTGTAATGATATATTTTGAGGTACCTATTCTAATGGATTGGATATCTTGGACAAACCTAGCCAAAATCTTTGGTAGATTGAGAAGTGTAGAAACACCGAATTTTGCTGGAAAAAAAAATTTCAACGTCTTGTTTAGAACGAGTTATTAAAAACTTAAGTCTTCCTTGGTCACCACATCGGTAACACAAATTAAATTCGGGACGAGATTTCTTTAAGGGGTAGGTACTGTAACATCCGAGAATTTTCGAATTTTTGAATGACTATTTCAGTCATTGACTTTTTAGTGTTCTGACTTGGACTTATAGATACGACTCCTAAGCACGTTTTTCACAACTCGGTCTTAAAGCAATTAATGTAAAGAGACCATTCCTGGCAACTTTTTTCAGTTTGACCGAGACCTGGAAACAGTCAGAAGGTGACTGAATTGCCCTCACTAAATTTTGAACACAACGCGGTAACCCCCCCCCCCCCCCCCCCCCGCCCCGAAAGAATTAATTTGGTTTAATTATCATAAGTATTAATTAAAAATAATTAATAAATTAATTATCTTGTTAATCGAGACGTTTGTTAAAAACGCAATTATTATAGTTAATATTAGTTTCTCCGGAATAAAGTTTATCGGAAAAATATATAATAAATAAAAAAAAATAAAACGTTTTAAATAAATTCTATAAAACGTTTATACAAAAACATAGTCGAGTGAATACTCATTTTTTATCATGAAAAATGATTCGGAAACAATGGCGGAAGTTTCGAGAGTTGAATCCGTTCTGTTAAGTTTTTCAACGAGTCGAACACTTTTATAAAAACTTTATTACAAAAATGTTACACTTTAGTCCTCAACTATTAAAATATTACACTTAGTTTTTATATTATATATTTTTTTCATATCTTTCCATTTCATTTCCATCTTTATACACACACACACACCACTCAAACTCTCTCCCTCCCCTCTCATACACCCCCACCGGCCGGCCACCACCACACCGCCGCCGGAAATCTTTTCCGGCGGGATTTTCCGGCCAACACCAAAAACGAGCTCCATCTCCGGATCTCCCCGATCCACCAGCTCACTCCCGGCCACGCGCCGCCCATCCCCTCCGGCAACCACACCGCCGCTGCCTCACCATGGCAGCCCCACGCACCACCCACTCGCCACCATACACCACCCTCATCACCTTCACCCCATCATCACCACCCTCACGCCATCACTGCCACAGCAGCCGCTGCCTCCCCATGGCAGCCGCCGTGCATCACCACCGACAGCCCACCACCATCATCATCATCATCACCGCCATACATCATCATCGCCACCGTATTTCCACCCCACAGCCACCGCCGTTGTAGAAACACCTCTAGGGGTGTTTTGTTTCGGTGGTAAAACACCACCACCACCAATGGGGTGCGTTCGGATGTGTTTAAAAAAAACAGCCATGGGTTGTTCGTCTGGTTTGGTCGATTTGGGTACTTGTACCAACAGTGGGTACGTTTGGATATGAGTTTACTCGTTATTAACACCTCCATAGGGTGCGTTTTGTTTGGCAGCCAACGCCACCACGGGTGCGTTTTGGTTATTATCGCAGGCACTAAGGTGCGTTTGGATCTGGTATAGCACGTTTAGGGTGCGTTTGATTTTCATAGTGGCAGCCGAGGATGCGTTTGGCTGGCTGTGTAGCAGCCAAGGTTGGGTTTGGTTTAAGAAAAACACCATCAGGGTGCGGTTGGTGTTCATAACAGCCAACAGGGCGCGTATAGTACAGTGGATGTGTTTGTTTCAGTGGTTAACACGATTAGGGGCGTTTGGATCCGGGTTATAACAGCTTTGGGTGCGTTTGGTACAGCCATAGAGGTGTTTGGTTAAAGTAGAATAAACACCAAGGGTGTGTTTGGTTGGTTTAACCGCACAAAGGGTGCGTTTGGTATATATAAGTGGACAATAAAATTTAAAAGATTTCATATATAAATATATATATTAAATCGGACCTAAATGTGGTATTGGTTAAATAAATATTTTATTTAAATATTTCCGTTTTTGTGTTTATAATAATTGCTAAAAGATGTGTTTGAGTTTGCAACATGGATTGATTCACTTATTTGGGCCAACATTTGTAAGGAGTATCAATCATAAGATATATTGCCTTGTTGTCACTGATGACTATAGTAAGTTTAGTTGGGTTTTCTTTTTGGCCACTAAGGATAAGACTAGTGGGATCCTTAAAACTTTTATAACTAGCATAGAAAACCAAATAAATCATAAGGTTAAAATCATCAGATGTGACAATGGAACTGAGTTTAAAAATAATGACATGAATCAGTTCTATAGGATGAAAGGGATTAAGAAGGAGTTTAGTATTGCCAGAACTCCACAACAAAATGGAGTTGCTGAAAGAAAGAATAGGACACTAATAGAGGCAACTAGGACTATGCTAGCAGATTCATTATTACCTACTACATTTTGGGCTGAAGCAGTTAATACTGCTTGTTATGTTCAGAATATGGTTCTAGTGACCAAGCTTCACAACAAGACACCTTATGAACTATTACTTGGTAGACCACCTAGTATAAGCTTTATGAGACCTTTTGGGTGTCCTGTGACTATTCTTAATACCTTAGATCCCCTAAGCAAATTTGATGGGAATGCTGATGAGGGATTCTTGGTTGGATACTCTATAAATAGCAAGGCTTTTAGAGTATTTAACACTAGAACTAGGAAGGTAGAGGAGAATCTGCACATAAACATTCTTGAAAACAAACCCAATGTTGCAGGGAGTGGTCCAGAATGGATCTTTGATATTGATTCATTGACAAAATCTATGAATTATGAGCCAGTTACTGCAGGAAATCAAACTAATGGTAATGCAGGTATAGAGACAAATGTTAATGAAGGGGCAAGCTAGATAGGAGAAAGCATTTGATCATGAATACATACTGCTACCACTCATGCTTTCTAATTCTCCACTCTCTTCAAGTTCTTAGAGCACAGATAATAAGGATGCTGATGAGGTACCAGGAAAAGGAGATGATGATTTAAGTGAAAGAAATGGTCAAGAAAAGGAAGAAGGAGCTTCAAATAAAGAAGATGACCAGCATGTGCAAGATTTCAGAGCTGAATTGGATAATTTGCTTGTTCAACAGAAAGAAGGTTATGCTAACAACACTAACAGAGTTTCTACTGTTAATCCATCTGTTAGTGCTGCTGGACAAGGTTTTGATAATGCTGATGATCAAGAAAGGATTGATAGCAGTACTCAAGATGTTAATACTGCTGGGCCAAGTATTAATACTGCCAGTGAAAATATTAATACTGGTAGCTCAAATATTAATACTGCTAGTCCTATTCCTAATGATCCAAGTATGCAATCTTTGGAAGCAACTGGCATATTTGATGATGCATATGATGATAGAGAAGAAGTGGGTGCAGAAGCTGACCTCAACAACTTGGTAACAACCATGAATGTCAGTTCTATTCCCACAACAAGAATTCACAAAGATCATCCAATTGAGCAAATAATTAGAGATTTGCATTCAGCTCCACTAACAAGAAGGATGTCACAACAAAATCTTGAAGAACTTGGTTTGGTGAGCTACATCAAAAAGCAGAGGAGAACAAATCACAAAGATTATCAAAACTGCTTATTTGCCTGTTTTCTCTCACAAATAGAACCCAAAAAGGTGATACAAGCCTTGACAGATCCAAGCTGGATAGAAGCAATGCAAGAGGAGCTTCTGCAATTTAAACTTCAAAAGGTTTGGACTCTGGTGGATCTTCCAAAAGGCAAGAGGGCTATTGGAACTAAGTGGGTGTATAGAAACAAGAAAGATGAGAGAGGAATTGTAGTTAGAAACAAATTTATATGGTACTATTAAAGAGGACTGTGTATATGTGTGCTAACCTCCTAGTTTTGAAGATCCATAGTTCCCTGATAAAGTTTATAAGGTAGAAAAAGCTTTATATGGTCTACATCAAGCTCCTAGATCCTGGTATGAGACCTTTTCTACCTAATTATTAGAAAATGGATTTAGAAGAGGGTTCATTGATAAGACTTTGTTTATTAAGAAAGACAAAGGTGATATCCTGTTAGTACAGGTGTATTTAGATGACATCATCTTTGGGTCTACTAAGAAGTCTTTATGTACAGAGTTTGAAAGTTTGATGCACAAGAAGTTTCAGATGAGTTCTATGGGGGAGCTCACTTTCTTTTTAAGGTTGTAGGCCATGCAGAGAGATGATGAAATCTTCATCAGCCAAGACAAGTATGTGGCTGATATATTGAAGAAGTTTGATTTTGTCATAATAAAGACAGCAAGCAACTCAATTGAAAAAAGAAAACTAAAAACAGGCATTTGCTCCAGGATGAAGAAGTGAGGATGTGGTAAGTTCATTTATACAGTTCAATGATTGGATCATTGATGTACTTGATAGCTTCTAGGTGTGGGGATCGTTTAAGCTCATCTAGGATATGTTTTACAGATAATATAAATATGCAGCGGAATAATAAAGAACAATATATTATCAAACAAGGTTTTATTACCATATGTTTCCTCCATGCCCCAATTCGAGACGATCAACTCTAGAAAGGTTACAATCTAACAGGGATCAAAGATCCTTGGGGATACACCAACACTCTAGACGTCTACATCTTCTTGTGTATACACCCACTTTTCTGGATTGATCCAAAACTATGTGTCTATGATCACTTTATATAGAGAGATCGTAAGACGTACAAGGAAACATAATTAATACAATTAATGACACATTAATTACAAGGAAATTGTATAAGGAAACTAAATCTTCTCTTTAAAGCATATCATCACTCCATCAATAATGTTGATATTGGTTCTCTTTGTTAGCATTATCTTGTTTCCTTTGTTAGCCATATTTTATATAATTGTTTCCTTTTTGTTTCTTCCATTCAGATTAAAAGTTTTCACTAGCAGCATTAACTTAGTCTTCTATTTAACTTATCGCATTAATTTAACAGCTGCATTAACTTCAGTTGTATTCTCTCAATAAGCATTATATCTTTCCTGTAATCTTCAACAATCAGCTTTATAAACTTCTTAATCAGCATTAACTTCAGATGTAATCTTCTCAATCTTCATTAACATTCAGTCTTTCAGCAGTATTAGTTAGTACTGGCAAGTACTAACTTTGCTCTATAGTACTAATTTTACACTAGCTGTCTAACTGATTTGTTTTTTATAAAAAAATTTGGTAGTATTAACACAGTTAATATTGTTAGTTATAAACTGAGTACTAAATTATGCTTAGCAGTACAAACTCTGTCTTGGCAGTATTAAGTATGAAGACTTTAATTCCCAACAATCCTCCCCTAAACTTGATATTCATCTTGTTAATCATTAAGTTTCTTCATTAATGGCTTCTTGATCCCAACAATCCTCCCCTAAACTTGATGTTTATCTTCTGAATCTTTAAGTTTCTAGATAAAATCTTTATCTTGACTTGGAGGATGTAATGAAACACTTCTTTACTTCTTGTACTGTGACTTGTTATTTTGTTGAGTCAACTCTACTCCTGCTCTCTTTTCATCTTTAGGGCTGTTTAACCTTACTAAATCTTCCAATTTTGTCTTTGGGTTGCCCTGCACATAAGAAACTCAGACCTTCTTGGGAACCCAAGCCATTACAGACTTGGATCTTTCTCTTACATCAACATAATTATATTTCTTCAAAGTGATTGATGCACTATTAGGTTTGACAAGTCTCTAAACCCAACATGCTAATGCTTTAACAACATTAACCCGATTCGTTCTAACAACATTATCCACTGCCTTTTGTCTAGCAGTATTAACTTGTCTTGAGCAACAGCAACAAACAGCATTAAGATAACTTTGCCTGGCAGTATTAAGTGAAATTAGGCCATACCTAGTTAAGATTTTTCTTAGAACCATGTGTCTTTTTGGATTGGGATGAGTAATTCTTATAGAATTTTGATGGTTCACCCTTTTTGCATTATTCCAAACTGGTTTTTCCTCCCTTTGACCATTTAGCTGTCTCTTTTGTTTACATGTATACTAGAGGTGTTCAAAACCTCCACAGACATAGCAGGCTTTATTGTGCATCACAAAATCATTTCCTAGTTGTTGGGACTTTTGATTATTCTAGTTTCTTTCATTTCTCCTAGGTTTTTTTATGTACCTGTCTTTTCAGCATATTAATGTTTTCCTAAACTGGTTTTTCTTGTTGTTTTGGTCTAACAACATCAACTTTAGGAATAGTAGGAACAATAGTTTTCTTCTTACCATCTGACACTAACTCCTCATTAATTGGGGCACAACACTCTCTCATAACAGTATTAGATTCAACTGTGCTGAACACCGCTTATTTTTCAATTGACTTTTCATTACTAGGTGTAACAACAGTAGTAACATCTAAATTTTCACTTTCTACAATTTCATCTATAAAAGTTAGATCAGGTTTTCCAGGTAAGAAATTTCTAGATAGAGGTGAGGGAACGACATGATATGCCTTATCTAATCCAAACTTATCAGTTAAATTTACAAAACCTTCTACTGCAGGAGAAGCTGCAAGTAGATGGCTTCATTATCCTAGTCCCTTTTAATCTTGTAATTTGACTTGACATTCTAGTATTTCAATTTTTAGACTTGAATGAATTTGAAACTTTCTATTTGTTTGTTTTAACTGATCTATTTCTGGCTTCAGCTTTTTCCAAAATTCTATTTATTATTACATTACTAAGGCATTATTCTTAGTTAACCTCACGTGTTAAGTCATTTATGCTATATTCTAAACTCAGCTCTCATTTTTCTTATAATAAACTAGTCTAGCTTCTACTGATTCTAGACGTGCTTTATAAGATAACAAATTAAATTAAGACTTTTTTGTAATCAGAAGACAAATTGTCATATTGCTCTTTAAGAGTAGCATAAGCTTCCATACATGATTTAGAACTAGAAGAACTTCTTGAAGATGCCATTAATGCAAAATTTGTAAGATGCTCTTCTTCTTATTCAAAGCTTCACAACAAGCTCTGATACCAATTGTGAAGAACGTTTAAGCTCTTGTTTGTTTAGAACATGATCTAGGATGAACTAATAACAAAGGCGGAATATTTAAACGTTGAATCATTGTTATTAATACAAGGTTTTTCATCATCATCACCTAAGATACATGACTACTACAAGCCCCAATATTACCTGATCAATGGTAAGACAGTTACCTCAACAGGAATCATAAGATCCTTGGGACTACACCACCATGCTAGCATCTATCTCATTTGGGATGTGTAAACCCACACATACAACACGTTTTACAGCTTTGGTTCACGCACACTTTTTGGCATACTAATACTATATGCCTGGACCTCCTTTTATAGCATAAGGAGGTTAAGGTTTACATGGAAACTAATAAAAGATATTAAATAAGTAAATCATCTAATGTTTATCTTGATATCTTTTCATCTTTATCTATTTTTAACCAAATCTTCATTTTCTCCTACATCTTGTAGAATCCCATAATGACGACTTTGATCCTTCTTATTTCCATCTTGTTTCATTCATGTTTTGTCTTATCAACTCAAATATAATTCCCAACAATCTTCCCCTAGTTGATAATGACAAAACCAAATATGCACGAACTTCCCTTGAAGTTAATATACGAATGAAACTTCCCCTTAATCTAAGTTTGTAAATGATCATTGAATCTTTCTTCCCGTTTTTGTTATAATACAAGTAGGGACAAAAATAAGACTGTGATAATGCATGTAAATGGTTAAACATTTTAACATTAAGCTTCCCCCGAAACCCATATGTTAACCATCTTTAAATTCTGTAGGCTCTATGTAATGATTATGATGAGAAACATACTAAGTATTTAGAACTTGATGCTAAATGTAGAACAAACCCAAAATTGTGTCTATATCCTTGCACTATCCACGTGACTTTGAAGTATTCCCAAAACAATGTATAGGAGACCGAATATCTTGACAATTTTATCCTAATCTTCTATGAGAAAAATAACCAAATGTGATAGCAAATATAAGAGTGAGCACATAAGAAAATCACACAACACCTTTGTTAGGATTTGTCAATTCTTCGTCACATTGTTTCTGAAGGCACGAAACAAGTTACTCCTGCTAAAAGGTATGATAAAACACAAACCCAAATAATTCTACTTCACCGTCAAATAAGTGATAAACAATCTTCTTCGTAACCACATCTTTAATAGATACAAAAATATGAGCCTTTAATTCAGTTAAGAACCAATACATACCAAAAATCTTTGGGTTGTGTTATCGATATCTGTCAAAGCTGCCCAGTACTAACTTCTTTTATCGGATCAAGGCTAGCGTTTGAATTGACTTCTAGTAGTACTAATTCTTTAACCCAAACAGTATTAAATAGAAGCAGTATTAACTTTATAATCCCAAGCAGTAGTAACTAACTGCTTTTACCACAAGCAGTAGTAACTGCTTTTTAACGCTATCAGTATTAACCCATGACTTACTACTGTTCTTCCATACTAGGCAGCACAAAGTACATTAGCAGCATTAACCATCCTTGACAGTATTAAGTATGTACTTGAGCCCTAGCATCTTAACTGAGTCGAGCAACACTAATTTAAACATAAAACAGAAAATATATCTCCAAGCAGCATTAATCTTCTATAACAACATTAAACTTTGTATACATACAATAAAAAAAAATCCCCCCAACAAATTGTAACTATCCTAGTACAGTTGAATATATTACAGCTATTCTAAGAATCCTCTTGCTTGAAAGTTTCCATTGTCATCTTATTTTAGCACAATAATGTCTAAGATATAACATTAACAGCCTTCTCTTCCATTCATGAAACCATAAATACCATTAGTACAACAGCAACTTTATACTAATTATGGCTTTATCAAGTATCCATAAAAGAGTATGAATGGAATTCAACCATAGCTATGTTAAACACACAACATCTGATCAAAAATATACAAACACTTATTTTTTGGTTTGATCAGTTAGAGCACAATGGATCAAAAAGAAACCCAAATAAATAGTAACAAAGCTTACCAATCGTATTGCATACCTAAATAGGTAGAGAGGACGATTATAAGCATCATTATAGCACTGAATCTTCAAAACCCCATAAACATTCACCACATGATTTCTTGAAAATTAGGGTTTTTAGAGTTTCTTTAAAACCTTGTAGATCCTAGATCGAGAGCCACATAGCTCTGATACCATTGTGGAGATCGTTAAGCTTCTTCTGGATATGTTTTACAGTTAATATAATATGCATCGGAATAATAAAGAACCATTTATTATCTCATCAAGGGATTTATTACCATACGTTTCCTCCAAGCCCCAATTCTAGATGATCAACTTTAAAACGGTTACAATCTAACAGGGATCAAAGATCCTTGGGGCTACACCAATACTCTAGACATCTACATCTTCTTGTGTACACACATACACTTTTCTGGATTGATCCAAAACTATGTGTCTATGATCTCTTTATATAGAGAGATCATAAGACGTACAAGGAAACATAATTAATACAATTAATTACACATTAATTACAAGGAACCTGTATAAGGAAACTAAATCTTCTCTTTAAAGCATATCATTACTCCATCAATAATGTTGATCTTGTTTCCTTCTTTAGCATATCTTGTTTCCTTTGTAGCATATAGAATATATTGTTTCCTTTTGTATCTTCAATCAGAATTAACTGTATTCACTAGCAGCATTAACTTCTGTCTTCTATTTGACTAATCAGCATTAATTTCAGCAGCATCATTAACTTCAGATGTAATCTTCTCAATCAGCATTAACTTTCTATGTAATCTTTACAATCAGCATATAAACTTCTCAATCAACATTAACTTCAGATGTAATCTTCTCAATCATCATTAACTTCAGTCTTTCAGTAGTATTAAGTTAATACTGGCAGTACTAACTTTGCTCTAGCAGTACTAAGTTCACACTAGCAGTACTAACTGATTAGTACTGGCAGTATTAACACAGTTAATACTATTAGTTATAAACTGAGTACTAAATTATGCTTGGCAGTACAAACTCTGTCTTGGTAGTATTAAGTATGAAGACTTTAATTCCTAACACTAGGCTTGACATAATGTTTGCTGTTTATGCTTGTGCAAGGTTCCAAGTTACTCCTAAAGTATCACATCTTCATGATATGAATAGGATCTTTAGATACTTGAAAGGTCAACCTAAATTGGGCCTTTGTTATCCTAGGGATTCACCATTTGATTTGGAGGCTTTTTCTGATAGTGATTATGCTAGATCTAGCCTTGATAGGAATCCACAACAAGAGGTTGTCAATTTCTTGGCAAAAGGTTGATTCATGGCAATGTGAAAAGCAAACAGTGGTTGCCAACTCAATAACTAAAGCAAAGTATGTTGCTGTTGCTAATTGCTATGGACAGGTGTTATGGATTCAAAATCAAATGCTTGATTATGGGTTCAACTTTATGAACACCAAGATTTACATTGATAATGAAAGTACAATCTGTATTGTGAAAAATCCTGTGTTTTACTCCAAAACCAAGCACATAGAGATTAGGCACCATTTCATCAAAGATTCTTATGAGAAGAAGTTGATTCAAGTGATCAAGATTCACACAGACCACAATGTTGCAGATCTTCTCACAAAGGCTTTTAATGTTAGCAGGTTTAACTTTCTGATTGCTAGCGTTGGATTACTTAATCTCTGAAGTATTGTTTAAGGGGAGGTTAACTAAGATTGGATGAAAGGGAATGTATCATTAAGCAAAAGTAGGTGAAGGGTCAGGAAATCCCACTGAACCTCAACATACATCTACAATTGTATCACTATCTAATCTTGAACCAATCACTGTTCCATCACAATCTTAACCCAAAAAAACTCAAAAACCTAGGAAAGCCAAAAGGACCACTGAGATATCTCAGTCTAGTAGACCTATTCACCTTGATGCAGATGAGACTGTTTATAAGGAGTGGGAGGACATAATGGAAAGGGCTGCCACTTCTGCTTCTAGCTTAGAAGTAGAGTATGATAGTGGTAACATAAATAGGACCGGATCCATGGCAACACTTAATGAGTTTATTCTTCAAGGAACTGGCTTAAGTAGTGGTCCCAAAGTGCAAGTTAAAAAATATTATGGGGTGCAGAAGGCTCAAAACTTGGTTTTTAGGTTGCTCTAAACAAGTCCAATGATCCACCTCTCTCAAGAGTTAATACACTTGGAAGTGGGGAGGACAGCATGAAACTAAAGGAATTGATGGAACTTTGTACAAAATTATCTAAAAGTATTCTTGATAATAAAAATAGATAGAGTGAATTGGTGAGAAAAAGAAATAAGAGATATAGTGAGCTGAAAAATAGAAAGAGAGTTGTGTGATAAAAAAACAGATAGAGTGAATTGGTGAGAAAAAGAAATGAGAGATATTGAGAGATTAAAAATAGAAAGAGAGCTTGTGAGAATCAAAATTAATGATGGAAATGCTTTTTGGAAAGAAATTGGGGTTAATACTGGTGTCTTAAAGTTAATGTTGCTCAGCTTAAACTTAATGCTGCTAAGCTTAAGTTAATACTGTTAGGCTTAATTTACTGCTGCCCGTATTAGTTTATGCTGCTAGGCATACACTTACTGCTGTTAGGCATAAGTTAATGCTGCCAGGCATAACATGCTACTGCTGGGTTAGTTAATACTGTTAGGTTTAACTTAATGCTGCCAGTTCCAGTTAATGTTGTTGAGGGTGATTTCATAAATACTTTGATTAAGGGTTTCAATCACTCATTCAATCGATTTTACACCTTGTTATCCTCTCTAATCATAAACCCTAACTCAATTTCATCTTTAATCATCAAAACCCATCACAATGTCAACCCCAAAGTTTGTTGAAACTCACAATTTGGTTGCATTTTTTGAGAAACCCGAAGAAAGTAATGGGTTTGAAGGCATTATTGATTTTCTGAATGCAAGTTCTGTCCAATATGCGTTAACGGTTAATCCCACCATTTATACTACCTGTATTGAACAGTTTTGGACATCTGCTAAGGCTAAGACAGTTAATGGGGAACGACAGATACAAGCCCTAGTAGACAAAAAGAAGGTAATCATCACTGAGACGAGTATAAGGAGTGATCTTAAGTTGGATGATGCTGACAGAACATATTGTCTATCTACTGCTACCATTTTTGCAGAATTGGAAAGAATAGGGTATGAAAACCTTACTCAAAAGCTTACATTCTATAAAGCTTATTTTTCATCATAATGGAAATTTATTATCCATACCATACTGCAATGCATTAGCGCTAAGATCTACTTCATGAATGCAATTTGTAGCATATAGGCATATTGCTATCATACAAAATTTTACTTCTCCAAGTACATTTTTGACATTGGTGAAACTTGAGGGTAGGATAAAATTTCTTTATGTTGAAGGTTTGTGCAAGTCTTCTAGACATACAAGTGAGGAATGTCCAGACATATGGATTACTCTGTTTCTTATTACTCCACACCAAGAAGGTGTTTGCTAACATTAAGAGACCAGGAAAGGGTTTTTCTAGAAAGGTTACACCTCTATTTGAAACAATGATGGTTCAAGCTACTAAAGACATGGGTGAAGATTCAGCTGCTTCTACTGATTCTCATTCTACACCCATTCATACTCATTCCATCTCATCTAAACCCTCAAATAGGAAAAAGTCAAGAAGGAAACAGAGGAAGGACAATGGTCCTACTGAGCCTATTCCTAATGAGACTACCAATGTGGAGCATGTAGCTACCCCTTCCTATGATCTACCTCAAAGTGGTGAGGATAGAAAGCAACTTACTGAATTGATGGATCTTTGTACCCAATTACAATCAAGAGTTCTTGCTCTGGAGAATACAAAATATAATCATGCTTTAGAGATTGAGAGCTGGCAAAAAAGAGTAAAGAGTTTGGAAAAGAGAAGGAAGTCAAGAACATCAGGGTTTAAGAGATTAAGGAAGGATGGTTCAGCTGGCAAAGTAGAAAATTGCTGATCTTGATGCTGATGCAGAAGTGACTTTGGTGGATGAGACTCAAGAGATGAATGATGACAACCTGATGTTTGATACAGGTGTGTTGGAAGAGCAGGAAATTAAGTTTGAAAAGGTAGTTGAAGAGCCTGTAGTTAGTGTGGCTACAACTACAAAGTCAATTACAGTTAGTGCTGCAGATCCAGTTACTACTGCTGGTGAAGTAGTTACTACTGTTAGTGCCAGTGTTGAAATTCCAGATGAATTGACTCTTGCTTAAACTTTGATTGAGATTAAAACTGCAAAACCCAAGCCTGTTACAATTGCTGCTACAATAGTTACATATGTTAGACCAAGGGCTATGGATTATCATTTCATGTTCGGAAGAACATTACATGCATCTATAAAAAAATTTCTTCTTCCACAATCGCAACTTCCCAAGTAAAAGACAACCAAGGAAAAATGGTGAGCCTGAAGTGCCATTAAAGAAGAAAGATCAAATTGCAATTGAGAAGAGTGGCACTCAGATTGCATGCTGAAGAAAAAGCGGGAGTTGAAAAAGAAGAGTTGTACAAGAAAAGCTAGTAAGTAGCAATTATTAAGAACTGGATAAAGCATTCTCTGCTATGAATTGATGCTGAGGAGCAATTAGTGCAAGACTCAAGTTGAAGATCAGACAATTTCTACCATTGAAGAAAAGTACAGGCTGGTAGTGAGAGGATAGCTAAAAGGAAAAAGTTCTTTGCAGCATAAAGAGCAGCAGAGGAAAAAAATAAACCACCTACCAAAAATCAAATAAGGAATAGAATGTGTACATACCTAAAGAATATGAGTGGATACAAGCACAATCAGCTAAAGGAAGGAGTTATGAAGAAATTTAGAAGCTCTTTGAAAAAGCATACAAACAGATAAGTTCATTTGTTCCTATGGATTCAGAGGAGGTGAAAAGCAGTGAGACAAGAACAGAAGAAAGTTCTAAAAGAGCAGGGAATGAGCTTGAATCTGATAAATCAAAGAAGCAGAAGATAGATGAGCATGTAAAAACTGAAAAAAGATGATGATCAAAAGGAGGCAAAGATAAAAAAGGCATATTGAGATAGTTAAAGATGATGAGGTAGCAATAGATGCTCTACCTCTAGCTACCAAGCTTCCAGTGATTGTTGAATACAAGATTGATAAAGATGGAAGGATGGGATACTTTAAATTGATAAGGGCTGATGGAAGCTCAAAAAGGTATTCATCAATGATAAAGATGCTTCACGATATTGATAGCGAAGACTTGGAGACCCTCTAGAAGTTGGTTAAAGCTAAACATGAGAATACAAGGCCAGAGGAGGATTATGAAAGAGTGTTATGGGGTGATTTGAAATTAATGTTTGAACCTGACATAAAAAGTGAGGTATGGAGAAATCTGCAAGGATAAAAAGTGACTATATGGAAGTTGTTTCATAACTGTGGAGTGCACTTTGTGAGATTTAAAAATCTACATATCTTTATGTTGGTTGAGAAAAGATATCCCCTTACACCAATAACAATCTCAAACATGCTGGACAAAAAACTTTAATCAAATTGTTGGAATGAGATGTGTTATCAACTACTCAAGCTTATGACAAAGCAGGAAAAGGGTCAATGAAGTGTTTGAATGCATCCTCCTGGTGATGGTGAAGACTTTTAATGAAACTTGAAGATTCAGAAGATAAACATCAAGTTTAGGGGAGGATTGTTGGGATTAAAAGACTTTAAGATGATTCTTAGAGTTACTGCTGCTCAGGTATATATTAGTGTTGTCAAGCATAACTTAGTGTTGCTGGTAATACTAATGAAAATTATGCTAAGTAGTTAGTGCTGGTAATGTAAATGTTACTACTGCTAGTTACTACTGTTAGTAAATATTAGTACTGTTAGCATGAAGTTACTGCTACTAATAGAAGTTAAGACTGCTTAGAGATGAAGACTGAAAATATACTAAGTAGTTACTACTTCTAGTATAAAAGTTAGTAATGCTAGTATAAAAGTTAGTAATGCTAGTGTATGTTAATACTGCTAGAGTAAACTTCTATGTGGTTAATACTGCTTGTGCTCAATTAGTGCTGCTAGTTATAAGTTACAACTGCTGAGTAATTACAACTGCTGGAAGGATTATGCTGACAGAGATGAGATCAATGACTTATCAGAGAAGAGATAATGATTGATTGGAGAACAAGAATACTTACAAAGATAAATATTAGTTAGTTGTAAAGAAGATATGTATAACTTATTTGTTTAGGAGATTATGTTTGTTTATAGAAAAGATCATGATAAGTTAGGAAAGTATTGTAAGGCTTGTAGGACTCCTTGGTGTATAAAAGGAGGTCCTAAGGCATAATGTTAGTTGTACATCTTTAATATTCGTAGCTTCAAGGTTATTTTGTAACCCTATCACTATTCAGAGTGATCGTTTCATATTGAGGCTAAAAGTTTAGTAAAAGTTTGTTTTACTGTTTCATTGTTCTTTTTAGTATTACAAACTAGATTCCGCATAGTTTATAGTATTTACAATCTTAGTTTTTACTATAGTTGTTTTGGATCTATCCAACACAAATAAGCTTTAACAAGCTAAGTAAGATCTGTTCAAAATGGATCAACAAGATATTGTCACGGCTTTTGGGTTTAAGGTCAAACCTACGAGCTCACCAACATTATTGTTGACGGGTTTCTAGAGTTTCCATTTTCAGGTGAAGTGATAGAGATGAATAGTTGGTATTCTATGATAGTAGGCTTAGGAGCATCCCGTGTAGATTTTTTGTATGAAGCCTTACTTGTTTAATTGTTTAGCTATTTGTATTTTGAAGTTTTAGTTTAAGTTTGGATTTGGACCCCTCTGTGGGCATTTGAAATTTGTAAGCGATTTTGGATTTAGTTATAATTTGGGACATTACTCGAGGTTGTTCGAGGTGAATGGTCTTTGTAACACTTGAAGTTTATGCATTGTAGTATTCTCTATATTATATCTTGTGTTATGATTGATCATTATGTTGCATTCCCAAGTTTCTGCCATTGTCGGGGTGTAACAGATTGGTATCAGAGCCATGTTATAGAGAACTAGGTGGTTGACCTAGACTATAACCTAAGATCTGTCATTTAGTTGCATATAGAATCTATGTGTGCGGTGTTCCGCTTTTGCTTGCTTTCGCGTGTTCGTGGTTTGGTGATTTAGTTATGTCAATCATTAAGATGTGTGAGCTTAATACTGAGTACGACTGGGAAAGGATACGGGTATAAATATGATGGCCAACGTAGTTATACACATATCACGACTCACACGTATTTAGTATTATCGTTCACACAAATTGGTGTTGACACCTTAGGACCGTATTAGGTGTATCATAGTATATTAATTATCTTACTATTATATATGGAACCGTGCCCAACTAAAAACGTTGCCCATGTTCTCTCTCGTATGGATAATGCCGCCAATAGTGATGACCTGAGGTGCTGGCCGGCCTATTGCTGAATCACAATGAAGGGGAACGGGTGAACGAGTTGGTATAGGTGAGAGGGGTAGAGGACCTAGGAGAGGTAATGATGAGCGTGTTGATGAATTGAATGGTCAAGGGAATGACTAGGAGGGATCTAATGGGAATGTTAAAGGAGTCAATGGGGGTGTAAGAGGAGCACCCGACTTCTCGACGATCATTGCCCAACAATTGCAGAACCTCTTACCCGCCATTTTAGCTCAGGTTGGTAACCAAGGAAATGATGGAAATCAGAATGGTAATGTGGTTAATGAGAATGTTCAGGAGAACGTTAGGAATGTGTCTGTAAATGGCAACCGGGTAGGTTGTTCATATAAGGAGTTCTTAGCTTATAACCATAAGGAATATTATGGTAAGGGAGGTGTTGTAGTTCTTACCCAATAGATTGAGAAAATGGAGTCCGTGAAAAGGGGGGGGGGGGGGGGGGAAAAAAAAATTTATTTTTGAAAGGTTTGGTTGTAGTATTGACCAAAAAGTAAAATACACTATTGGTTCACATGTGGGTAAGGCTTTAACGTGGTGGAACTCTTAGATCCGCATGCTAAGCCTGGTAGTTGCTGTTAGTATGTCATGGAATCACTTTAAACTTATGATGATAGAAGAGTTTTGTCCTAGTCATGAGATGCATAGATAAAAACTGAGCTGTGGAATCATGTTATGGTCGGGGATGGCCATACTGCGTATACTGAAAGATTTCATGAGCTGGCTAGGTTAGTTCCACATTTGGTGACCCTAGAAAGTAGGAAGATTAAGAGATACGTGTATGACCTTGCTCCACAGATCCGTGGAATGGTGGCAGCAAAGAAGCCAAAGACTATGCAAAAGGCTGTACAGATTGTGTACACTGGCGATGTGGATATTAGGGAATGATCAATTAGGAAGGTTGAGAAAAGAGGAAATGTGGGGGAACCTAGCAAGGATAAGAATGGTAGGAATGTAATAGAGCATTAGGGACTGGGAAGGCTTTTGCTAACAACACGCAAACTTTATAGGAAGAGAGAATACGGGTGCTTGGCCCAAGTGTACCACCTGCAACTTCTTCCATGTACCCAGAGGGCCTTGTCACGGGTGTTTTAACTATAACCGCCCAGGTCATCTTGCAATGGATTGTAGAGTTGTGCCTAGGAATATGAACCCGGTAAATGTAAGGAACCCAACACCTGCTCATAGAGCATGCTTTGAATGTGGTAGTACCGACCATCTTAAGCCGGCATGTCCTAGATTAAATAGAGCACAAGGACCAGGAGGAAACCGTCCAAACCAAGTTGCTGCTAATAATGGGGGTCAGGGCGTGGAAACTAAGGGAACCAAGCTAGGGGTAAGGTATTCAATGTTTTTTAGGAGCAGATGAGCTCGCCAGGTTTCGAAACATTGTGAGGGTACGTTTACTTTGAAACAATCATTTTGCCACTCCTTATTTAACTCCTTGTGCCGACTATAGCGTTTTGTTTCCATTACTTTCTACCTCTGTTAGGCATAGAGCCCAGTGAATCAGGTTTCAAATATGAGATTGAGATAGCTAGCGAGCAGCTAGTAGAGATTGATAAGGTTATTAAGGGTTGCAAATTAGAAATCGAGGGTCATGTCTTTGACATCGATTTGATACCATTCGGGCATGGGAGATTTGATGTGATTATAGGTATGGATTGGTTGTCTAATCACAAGGCTAAAATAATTTGTCATGAGAAAGTATTAAGGATGCCCCTGCTAGATAGCAAAGTGCTTAGAGTATTAGGAGAGAAATCATAAGCGAAAGCGAGACTTTTTATGAGTACTAAGACTAGGGATAAGAAACAAGAAGAGATTGTTGTGGTTAGATATTTTCCCTGGGTATTTTCGGATGACCTATCAGGATTGCCGCCTGTTCGGGTAATCGAGTTTCGAATTGAGTTAATCCCTGGAGCAACGCCGGTAGCAAAGTCTCTATAGTGTTTGGCACCTTCTGAATTGGAGGAGATGTCAGGACAACTCAAGGAACTCCATGATAATGGTTTCATTCGACCAAGCTCATCGCCTTGGGGAGCACCGGTTTTGTTTGTGAAAAAGAAGGATGGTTTTTGTAGGATGTGTATTGACTATAGAGAATTAAACAAGTTGACTGTTAAGAATCGTTATCCGCTTCTTAGGATTGATGATCTATTTGACCAACTGCAAGGGTCGCAGTTTTTCTCAAAGATAGATCTTAGGTCTGGATTACCCATTCAGTAAGGTGCTGAGGATGACATTCCAAAAACTGCGTTTAGAACTCATTATAGACATTTCATTTATTGTGATGCCCTTTGGCTGGAATCAAACTCCAAGCGGTATTCATGGATTTGATGAACAGAGTTTTGTTAGCCTCAAATATTGAGTCGAACAAGGAAGTTCGTTCACTAAGAATATTAGGTCTCAGTCATTTAATTAAGTAACGTTGTAATAGGCTAGAACAGGTAAACGGGCTCTTATATGTAAGCTAACCATTCACGTGTATCGAGCGAAAGCCCAAGTATGCCTAAGCCCGGCCCGTAGAAACACTAAAGGCATGCAAGCCTTTTAGTCTAAGTATAAATACACCTCTCCAACGAAGGAGAGGTGGTTGGTTCACTTTGTAATTTTTATTAGTAATCAACCATCTTACTTTCTCTCTTATTTTTCTCTCTACATTCTTCATAACTTCCATCTTTATTTTCTTGATCATTCCATGTAAACATAATATGAAGTGAAGTGATTTATTGGTTCTGACATTTGGTATCAAGAGCCTTGGGTTGATTGTGATTTGTTTTGTGGGAATAAGTTTAAAATTCAAATTTTATATGGCTTATTTTGACAAATAAGCTCACGGCTCAAAAAAACTTTGAGGCTTATTGGTTCTTAGGTGGTGTTAAGCTCAAGCTTCCTAGCTTATTCATAGCTTAAAGGTGCCTTTTCAAGAATCAAACATAGACTTTTTTTTGTTTTTTTTTTGAAAACTTTTGAAAAAAAATTCAATATTTGTGACTTTGTTTATGGTTAGATTCAAAAAAGACGTGTACTTTTATGTTCTAAACATGCCATAGTATCTTATTTTGAAGTTGGTTAGCTTATTCGTGGCTTATTGTGGTTCATAAAATGGTTTTAACTCGTTTTTCATCCTAGCGAGTTGGTAGAACTCGTGGTAGCAAGTTATTGTGGTCCAACATTTGTATTTGTTTGTTTGCTTAAAGTTAAACAAGACCTAACAGGTACAAAAGTGACATGTGTAACAGCGAGAAAGGAATTAAAGTAGCGGTTAGACAGGAAATGGATAGAAAAAAACCGAGTTAGAAGTTTGGGAAGATAGTGAGTTAGTGATTTGGTAATATAGCGAGTTACCAGGTTTATTGAAGACTTTTCAAGGTCAAAGTCAAAGGATACTCTGCCCAAATTTTCTCAAATCTAGCGAGTTATACTTCAAGGAAGACCAGTGAGTTATCAACATAATCGTTAGCGAGTTAGCAATTTGGGATTGCAGCGACTTAGAGATCTAGAAATTCAGCAAGTTATATAACAGGAGTAGTGACTTACAGGTCTAGCGAGTTACAAGTTTATTTGAAGAAAAATTCTCAAGATCTAGCGAGTTGTTATGCTTGGCCCTAATTTTTCACAAGTAGCGGAAGCTTTTTTATTTTTTTTTGCCTTGAAATCTCCCTTGTTTTGAAAACCAAAGTAGCAGTAAGGTCAATCCGCGCATCAGGTGGTATGTGACTCAATTTGGGAATATATTATTCATTGTCTCATTAAAACAACTTGAACCATAACAACAAACAATCACAAGAACTTAATCAATTCAATTTCAATCAAAAGCATATCATAATCACAATCACAATCAAGGACTTAAAGATAATTAATTCAACAATCAAACCTTAATCCAAATTAATTAACATTCACGGTTTTCTATTGATTTTTGTTAGGATTAATGTTTTCTTAACTTAGTACCAACAGTATAAATAGTTAGTACTGTCAGCTATACTTAGTACCGACAGTACAAAGTAGTTAGTATGTAGTTTTGTTAGTATCGGTTAGTAGAAAGTTAAGTTTTAGGTCCGTGAGAAGATATTTAAAAGAAATTTTGAGATATTTTAGAAAAAAGATATGTAAGGCCTTTTAGGGTTATACTTAACATATTAAATGGAACCCTAGGCATAGTTAGATATAGTTCTTGACAGAAGCTTAGCAAATATACACGATATCATAGTTAGCAATCTGTAATCCTCAAGAACACTTTAACAAAGTTGTTATTCAGATGTTCATGTTCTTTTTTCTTAGTACCTGTGTTAAGATTCCGCATTAACATATTGTATTCATAGTCATTGTTTCTACATAGTCATTTGTATTTATACATCTTGGCTATCATCCTTTATAGGCTGCAAAGATCCATACAGTTATATAAGGACCTTCAAGTGGTATCAGAGCTTTTGAGAAACTTTGAATAAGAAGAATAGTTAAAAACATTTATTAATCTCCAACAACAAATCTAAATGTCTAGAACTCAAGGATGAAATCCACCACCCACCACCTCCACAAACCACACAACAACAAACACCAAACAACAAACTCTCATACAGTCTCACCATCAAGCTTCCCTATTATCAAAAAGGGTGCATATGATATTATGGCTATGAAGATGGAACATACTTGGCTCATTCAGACTATCAATTTGGGAGGTAATCCAAACATGGAAATGTTCCTGTATCAGTCACAAATGATACAACATGGAAAAATATAAATTTTTGCCTCATAAAAAGGGAGAGAAGTTAGTTGCCAGAGAATGAGAAAGAAAAAGCTAGGACCTCCTTGTAATGGCCATTCCAGAAGATCATCTAGCTAAAATTCCATAGATGGCCTGAGCAAAAGAAATGTGAATGCTATCAAATCAAGATTTGGGGAAATGATGATACACATAGATGCCAGAAGTACATATTAAAGCTAACAAATTTGAAGGATTCCACTGTATCCATCACAGATGGATTCACAAATAGGTATGAGAGATTCAAAGTCTTCTCATTCAAGACTAGAGATCAATGGAGCAGGTGTATCTACTGAGATGGGCAAATCAGAAATTTCTAAGATCTTACCTTCTGCTTGGTTACAAGTTTCCTTAATTATGAGGATACAAACCAGGTTATGGACAGTCTCAGTTTGATGACTTGTACAACAATTCTAAGAGTCTTTTGAAAATGATGTAAAAGACTCTACTGCATCATCTTCCAACTTGCAAAGTGTAGCATTCATTTCTGAAAACACCAACAGTACTAATGAAGTTAGTACCGCTTATGGTGTCTCCAATACTTCTAGTCATAATTTAAAGCTTGAACATACATCATCATATTCCTTGCTTGCAAGTCAATCAAGTTGTCCCCAATTGGATCGTGAGGACTTAGACCAAAGTTGATGAGTAGACCTTAAAGAAATGGACTTTAAAATGGCAAGTGGCAATGATCTCATGGAGAATAATAAGTTTTACAGAAGGACTGGTAGATAAGCTACGTTTTGATGCAAAAGAACCTATTGGTTTTGATAAAACCAAATGTGGTATGGCTTACAATGCCACAAAACAGGGCATTTTGCAAGAGAGTGTAGAACAAAGGAAGACAACAGAAGGAGGGATGGATGGAATTCTGCAAATAAAGATGGGAACAGACCTGGAAAGAAAGAAGAGTCTAAAGCAATGGTGACAGTTGATGGAGAAAGTGTTGATTGGACGACTCATTCAGAAAATAATGAAGATTATGCTTTCATGGCTAGCAACAGCTCAGGATCAGACACACATGTAACTTCCTGTTCAAATGAGTGTAAAGAGTCTTATGCTAACCTTAAAAGACTATATGATGCTCAGAGAGAGCAACTTAGTGATGCTAGTGTAGAAATAAAGGCTTATACTCAAGGTCTTAAGAAAGTTAAAGCACAGTTAGTTGAACATCAACAAGGTCAACTTTGGTATGAACAAAAAATCAAATTTATGAAAATAGATTTAGATGACAAAACAGATGTTCTAACATACCATAAGAAGTTGTTGGCTAAAGCTCAAAAAGAAAAAAGATGTTTTGGAAGTAATAGTAGATAAATGGAATCATTCTTCAAAAAATCTTGGTAAAATTGTAAATCATCATATGAGTGCCAGGGATAAATTTGGGCTGGGGTATGGTGACTACAGATATAGTGGGAATTTGAGTTATGAAAATGAAGTTTTCCAAAGTGTCTTTAAGACCAATAAAGGTGATTTTGAAAATCCACCTTTGCAAAAAACATGTGAAATGCAAGCAGTACCCCCACCCATGACAGGATATTTCATTTCCCTCTGGACCTGGAAATTGAAATAGATGATCACAATATACATATGGTCAGAAAGACTCAAACCGACGTGAGCTTTCGAAACAAACTGAAACTGTTAGTAAAGAAGTTTATACTGAGCTTTTACGAAGTTTTGCTAAATTAGAAAAACACTCAATTTCTCTTAAACTTGCTTTGCAACAATGTCAAGTACAAATGAAAAATGACACAGTTTGCAAAGAAAAAGTGTCAAATGTATTTCAAAAAGAACGTGAACAATATTTTGGAATACAAGATTTGAAAGCTCAACTGCAAGACAAGAACATTGCCATATGTGAGTTAAATAAACTCATTGAAAAATGCAAAGGAAAATCTATGGAAACTAAGTTTGATAAACCATCTGTTGTTCGACAACCAAATGCTCAAAGGATTCCAAAACCATCAGTTTTAGGAAAACCGACTCCTTTTTCAGACTCTCTTGAGAGGAACATTTTTTCAAAGACAAAGTCGGTTCCGAAAACTAATGTGTCAAAGGGTTTATCAAAACCAGTCATTACACATATTTTGCCTCAAACAGCAAGGCAAGCTGTAGGAAACACAAATGTGATTAAACCAGGCATGTATCAAATTGACACTAGGAGAACACAAACTAGAGTACCACAGTTGCCTCAGACTTATAGAAATACTAATCCTCATGTGTCTACCTCTACAGGAGTAACTCACAAAACTAATGTTAGCAGACTATAGCTTAGGAGCACTTAAATGAAAGATAAGGTCATGTCAAACACTAGTCAAGTGAAGTTTAAGAAGACTGAAGTAGAAGACCACCATAGGATTTCTAGTATTTCTAATAAAACAAAGTCTGTAACTACGTGTAATGACAATTTAAAATCCAAAACTTCGAATGTTAATGCTGTTTGTGCTACTTGTGGAAAATATGTGTTTAATTCGATTCATGATGCTTGTGTTTCTAAATTCTTGAATGACGTGAATGCTAGAACTAAGAAGCCTAAAGTAGTGCCTATTAGTACTAGAAAACCCAAAAGTCAAGCGAACAAATCTGTTGCAACACCCCCTAAGAAAACAGTTGCATCAGAATCCACTATCCAGAATTCCAAGAGTTACTATAGGATGTTGTATGAGAAAACTAGTAAGGCATGGAAATGGTGGATAGAAGAACAATGCCAATCAGGATATAAATGGGTTCCTAAGACAAAAATGAAGTGGGTGCCTAAAGTTAGGAATGACAATGTAAAAAAGAGAGTTAGTTTTGCTATAAATAATGCATCTAGAATAACTAATGTATTAAAACTCACAAATACTTTAGGATCTAATTTGTTAAGTATTCCATCGTCCTCTAATTCTCTTGTAGATTGTTCAACTCATCCTATTCATTGTTGACTCTGGATGCACAAAGCACATGATGGGCAATCTAAAGCTGCTATGCAATTTTATTAAGAAATATCTGGGTACCCTTCATTTCAAAAATGATTAATTTTCACCAATTCTTGGTTATGGAGATTTGGTTCAAGGAAATATCATGATCAACAGGGTGTATTACGTCGAAGGCCTAAATCACAATCTCTTCTTAGTTGGTTAATTTTGTGATGCAGATTTGGAGGTTGCTTTCTGGAAATCTACGTGTTTCGTTAGAGATCTTCAGGGAAATGCTTTACTCGCTGGTAATCATGGATCTGATCTCTATACAATTTCTCTTCAAGAAACCACTTCATCAACTCAAATCTGTTTCATGGCTAAAGCCTCACCAACTCAAGCATGGTTATGGCATCGAAGACTCTCTCATCTTAACTTCGACTACATCAACTTGCTTTCAAAGAAGGATGTCGTGATTGGTTTACCAAAATTGAAATATGTCAAGGATCAACTATGTTCCTCTTGTGAAGTGAGTAAAGCAAAAAAGAAGTTCATTCAAGACAAAGGCTATTCCAAGTTTAAAAGGACGGCTAAATTTACTTCATATGGACTTATGTGGTCCAATGCGGGTTGCTAGCATAAATGGAAAGAAATATATTCTGGTAATTGTAGACGACTACGCCAGATATACTTGGACTCTATTTCTAAGATCCAAGGATGAAACACCAGAAGTTCTAAAAGATTTTCTCATGATGATCCAACAAAATCTTCAAGCCCCAATAATTTTTGTTCGAACTAACAGAGGCATTGAGTTCTTAAACAAGACACTCAATGCATTCTTTAAAGAAGAAGGAATTGAGCATCAAACTTCCACTCCTCGAACACCTGAACAGAACGACATTGTCAACAGACGAAACCGTACTCTGGTTGAGGCTGCTTGAACGATGCTTTCAGCTTCTAAACTTCCTTTATTCTTTTGGGCTAAAGCAATTGCAACCGCATGCTATACTTAAAACAGATCTATCATCATCCAGACACATGAGAAAAAGGCATATCACATCATCAATGACAGGAAACCTTTAATTAAACACCTTCACATCTTTGGTTGCACTTGTTACCTAACCAGAGATGGTGAAAATCTAGACAAGATGAAAGAAAAAGGGGATCCGTGCATTCTGGTGGGATACTCCACTCAGTTTAAGGGATATCGTGTTTATAACAAGAGAA
>BQNB010015142.1:28393-73775 GCA_026074375.1 Tanacetum coccineum | reverse complement strand
TTAAAATCTGTTTATGGAAGGTTTGAAAGAATTCACACACCACATATTAAGAGTTGACACACACGACTAGAAAGAATTCACACGACTGGAAATATTCTTGTAACAATAGTTGACATACTTATGAAGAGTTGACATGTTTACGGATGGAAATACATATTAAACCAACTTCTGGCTAGACACACAAATAAAAAGGACAAACATTAAAAAAACACACACACACAAACATTACACTCTCAACCAAAAACACTCAATACCACCAACCATCATCACTAGCCGACCCACACCTATTGTACCGCCTACCACCACCGTATAACCCACCACCTCTATACGACCCACCACCAGCCGCTACTATCACCAGCCACCACAACCAGTAGTGGAGCGATCACTAAACCACAAGTTGGGTGTTCTTGGGGTTTTTTATAGATCTTTTTATAGATCTATATGTTTTTGCATGTTTTAAGATTTTTTGCATATAGATTTGAGTTTTGTTACATCTCTTTGCACATGGTCACATGGTGAGTTCAAAGGATTTTTGAGTTTTTTTTGTCATATCTAAATTTATATTTCATGTTTTAAAGATTTCTTTATAGATATTTTTTGATAAAGATTTATTTTGATGTGTATATTTTTTTTGTGAACTTAGATTTTATTTCAGCCGCCATCCACCTTCGCCTGCCGCTGCAGTCGATGTTGCTGTCTAGCCAGATGTACCTGCGACCACCATACTTTCGATAGATCTATGAATATTAAACATGTTTTGAAGATTTTTCTATTTGCATTTGTAGGTATTATAGGTAAATCTTAGTTTTTAGACGTTTTTTGTCATTGTTTAAATTTCAGCCGCCATTCACCTTCGTTGTCGCCATCGCTGCTTCTTTTTCGTCGGATGCGGCCACCACCGAAACTGCTTGTGTTGCAAAAAATATATGTTTGTAATATTTGTTTGCTATAAAGTTTAGTATAAACTTTGTTATAAAGTTCTTGTCAAGTTGGTAATTTTGCATTTAGTTGTGTATGGTGTGTAAATTCATTTGTATCTTTATTTGGGAAATTTTAGCATCATTTTAGTTTATTTATATATGTACTTTATTAAAGTTTGTTATATAAATGCCAAGTATATTTGTGGTAATTTAGTACATAGATTATTAAAGTATATGTGAAAGTTTTGACATTGAAATGTAAAATTGAAATAATGTTGAAATTTTTTAAGTTTTGGAGTTGGAACATATTTCGAAAGTGTTACAACTTTGACATTTTAAAATTTTAGAAATATGAAAAAGTGAAACTTTTTAAATTTAAAATATTTTTATAAAGTGTAAAGACTTTGAAAGTATAAATTTTTTGAAATTTGAAATAATTTGCAAGTATAAAATGTTTGAAATTTGAAATATATTGAAACATTTTTCTAACATTTATAGTTTAAAGATTGAAAATTTTGAACTCTTAAATTTTGAAATATTTTGGAAATTTCAAATTTGAGTTGGAAACAAAAAAACAGTTGATTTCCAATTAAATCCTTTCCTAATGTGTACGAACTTGATTGAAGTTTGCATTTTGAAATAAAATAAAATAAATTTTATTCTATAGCCTTAATTATTGGTTTGAATTTTGGGTAGTAACTTTAAAATTACAAATCATAAATTAGAAACTATGCCATCTAATATAAACCATTATTTTACATTATAATGCAACTCAATAGAGAATTTTTTTTATACCTCTCAAGTTGACTCTATATTTACCTTGGTGTTTGTGTACTTTGTAAGATACTAAACAAATAAACGGTATTTGTGTTTTTAATGGTTATGCTAAAGCATCCAAAATATGAGGTAAATTATAATCTTTTTGGAATTGTTCATTGTATGACACATGTAATTATATTTTCAAAGAAGTGTGAGATATGCTTTGTTGTTCCTTTTCATGTTTGGAGGTGAGAATAGAAGGTTTATTATAGTTTTGATGAAGCGGAAGACGACACGCACAACTTCTATCCTTTGGAATTCTTAAACTCGCTCAATGTGAGCGGATTGCCCCCTCATTACACCTCAAATGTCGTGTACCAAGAAGTTTTAGGCGACGAGTAACGTGCGTTGTTAGATTTTATCTCATAATGATGTAATGTTTCACTTTCAGTTTCGCTAAATGTTTTTATATGTTGTTTGATACTCCCTCCGTCCCAAATAGAGTGTCCACAAACAAAAATTAGACAAATTATGATATGTGTAATTAATGTTAGTTTTGATTGATAAAAAGTCATTTTTACCCTCATAGTTAATATAGAAATTAGGAATGTGTAATTAATGCATTTTTTGATTATAAGGGTAAAGTAGGAAAACAAATCATTATTACTATCCAAAAATAAAAACTAGACACTTTTTTTGGGACAAACATAAATAGTAAGGTGTACACTTTATTTGGGACGGAGGGAGTACATGTTAAGAACTTATTGCATGTTACGAGTGTTTGCAATTTCATTTTGATCTTCCCCGTTCTGTTTTAGACGTTACACGGAACACTTACGACAATATCGCATATCGTTAATTATCTGCCACTAGGAATTTCAGCCGCTATGCGCGGGTACTCGCCTATACTATATATAAAAGAGATTGGTATCTCTCTCATATTAATTATTTAAGTAATACATATTTATATGCACATTGTACAAGCTATTTATACTTCATATTTAAGTAATACATATCCATATGCACATTGTACAAGATAATATAGCACGTTGATATCAAAACTTGAATTGAATGTTATCATTATAATCATGTTGACTATTATTAATAGAAAAATGTTCAAAAATAATTAAACTTTATACCACTGTAGTCCAAAAATTAATATGAAATGGTTTGCGATAAAGTTATTCCCTAAAATTTTCGTCATGCGTAAAGTCATTATCATTATCAAAAAAAAATATTAATCTAATATCGCTCCGCTAAAATGTATGAAAGAGTCTCTCCGCCTGCTTGACGCGGGTACCTTACTAGTATATATTAATAAAAAATCTCGTGTTAACTGTGCGTATCCCAAGTGTCTCACATATTGATGCCAACATTAATTATTATGTTATATCATGCATTAATTATTGTGTTATATCATGCATATAGACGACTTTTTCAAAAATATTTACTTTATAACTATGAACTTGATTTGGATACCAAACCTTGTTTGGAAAACGGGGGACACAGACTTCTACTCCTCCATCATATCAACCTCCTCCAATTGATGGGATTAATTTCCTATATACACTAAAGCGGTGTTTTTGTACAATATATATATTTATTTTTTGATAAACATCTCATAATACACCCCACACGCAAGAAAAAAAGTGTGTGTTTTCATCATATCTTTTTTTTTTGCCGCAAGAAAACGATTTAAACACACAACAACAACAAACATTCATCATCAATCGATAATCTTATCATCAATCGATCATCTCGTTCTCCAGTTCATTAACATCATGTTAAACATCAGATTTTTTTATTTTATTCTTTTTAGGTTATTTGATGTGAATAAGTTTATGAACTATCATCATCTGAATTTATAAGCTTAAAAAATCAGCATTATTTGACAATATATGAATTTATTTAGTGCACATAAGATTATAAAGCTGAAACATATAGTTGATTGTCGTCTATAATTTATAAGCTTATAAATCAGCTTATTTAATGAATTATATGAATTTATTGTGCTGAATTATAAGCTAACTTATTAGGTAATTGATGTGAATAAGCTTATGAATTATCATTATCTGAATTTATTGTATTAAATTATAAGCTAGCTTATTAGCTTATTTGGATGAATTATCAGGTTTTTGGATTCTATTCAAGCAAGTGAGCAAATTAGTGTTTCGTAAAAATTTCTAGAATAGTTCATTTGTTAATGTTGAAAAGTTGTATTATTAGGCAATTTTATGTTATTAATAAGTTATTTTGGTGTTTGATTGAATTAAGTTGCTGATATAAGCTGGTTTTCAACTTATCAGATACTTTTTAAGTTGATATGAAATATATCATATGAATTGTTAGCTTTGTTAATTGTGTTTCTAATGAGTTTTTTTGTTTATATAATACACATAGTATATTGCATTTTGTTAGCTATAATCACATGTGATATCATTGAATTTGTTTTGTAATATATATATATTTACCTTGTTAAAATTTTGTCCGTCTTTTTGATATATCATACACATTTGTTACTTCTTTTAAAAAAAATTGACTTTTTAAATTAAATCATTTGTTAGATCACATATGATAATTTCATTCACATTTTTTAAATTTCTTGTTTTCTACTTAAAGATATGTCAAAAAATTCTATGATGAGATTGACTTTAAAAAAGAACAAGGCTGATAATATGGAGCATCTTGTTGGAGTCGTAAAGTCGCTTGTTGTAAATGTTAACCATCCATCTGTTGGAACACCCACAGGACGTCGAAAGTTGTGTATTAAACTAAACATAAAGAACAAGAAAACGAATAAAAAGAATGGATGAAGCGGTAGAAAAATTATGAAGAACAAAATACTTTATGTTAATCAATGATAAACACGTTTCATGGGTTTATCTATATGCCTATTTTTACAAGTGATTATGGATGTGTGCAATAAAACTCAAACAAAATAGACATAATATCCAAAATCATATCCGTAAATGTTTCGCTATTTTCATTTCAGCATTAAACATGACGACATAGTACCAACAAAGTTAAACCATTTCATCAAGACATTGTGGACCAGTTTCAGATGGTTTACAAAATCATCCGTAGACTTCAAAACTCCATACGATGATTTCATCAGAAAATAAATGAAGATTACATTTTATCCGTGTGCGCCTTTGCAAATTCATGAGATTTTTCAATGATCTTTTCTCGGTGAAGGTTAATCTCATGCAGAAACAATTTTGTTGCAAATTTTACTCTCATCTTGATTACATCTTGCAGTTGTCCTTCTTCTTCGGCCAGGAATGTTGGCTTTGTAGCCCATTTTGGTCTGATGATTGTTGGCTTTTTTTTGTTTTTACTTCTTTTGGCCTTTGGATGCTGTGTGTTCAAGAAGTCCTTGAAAACAGATTTCTCTACACAAATAAAAGGATTTTATTTTATTTTCAAGCACATTATCATATGTGATATAATATAGTGTTAAAGAAGTTGACTTTCAAGCAGATTATCATATATGATATTATACACACAACTAACTTTTAATTACTCACCAGGAGATCACAGACTTGTTTGTACTTTGTACCATATGTCTGCGTTGATTTAAGTTGTCGATTATCACATAAGTGCCCTTTGACAGATTGAAAACAACCAGATAGTAGTGTTCATGGTCGATGATTGGAATGAATGCCTATATAAATTGAAATATAAATCAACAAATTATTTCTAAATAGATAAAACCTAACTTTTAATCACACATTTCTTCATTAAAGTAGTATCTTTTTTTTTACAAATAAATTAATAACATATGTCATATACATTAAGTGTAGATTAAGGTTTTTCCGAAGGCATAACCTATGGCTAAGCCTTCATTTATCCGAATGGAATGGTAATTAATTTCAAGGATATGCCGTTCAACTTTGTTGAAAAGCTAGATGCTTCACTTTTCTAAAGTCTTAATCGGTCGCTATGCCTTCAGGATTGTGCCAGCCGGAAGGTCAAAGCGCAGAGGCTTGGCCTGCAGTATTTTGTTTTTCGCGGTTTAAGTCTTCTAATTACACTTTTCAAACCAATAACATTAATAAAATCTCCATAAATTCTTAAAACCTAACTTATATCATATATGATATAGTATATAAGTTTTTACAGTTTTTTTCCAGGCTATCATATGTGATTTTTCACTAACACGTCATACTATATCTGTTTAACGTAGACTAAGCCTTCAGCTTCGCGTACAGCTTTGGCAAAGGCTTATACGTGCTCTTACACTATGATTTTGTTACTCAAACTAACTTCTAGTCCATCATTTTGTCTCTAAAATCACAATATCATCAACAAATCCTTTCTAAATAGTGAAAACTTAACTTCTAATCATATTTTCTTCACTCAAGTATTGCTAACATCAACATACTTTATCTAAAACTTACTTATTACTATAACATCATCAAATGTCAAAATATCTTCATTATAAACTTTATAAACACAATAACTTGAACAAAAATCACAATATGTTCATCACAAACTTTATGAACAGTACACTTCACTATTTATGCATAAATAACATTAAAATATGTAGATGATGAGTTTTATACATGAATTAGTGATTTTAAGCTTGTATTTCAATGATTTTTAACTTAAACCTTCATCTATAAGCTTTATCGTTGAGATTTGTTCTTCAACAACATCATCGAAATCATTTTCTTCCATTTTTTGATGCGATTCGTAAATGATTTTTTATGTATGTATGTGTGTTTAGTGTGTGTATTTTTTTATCGGTGTAAAACTATGTGTTTTGTGTGTTTTTAGTGTGTGTTTAGTGAGAGAGAGAATAACATATCTGAAAAAGATGAGGTTTGAGTGACTGAGGGAGTGGTAGGTGTGTGAGGTAAAATGACCGAGATGCCCCTTTGCTTTTTTAATGAAATTTTGAGGGTTTTAAATTTCATTTATGGACCGAAAAGAGGATTGCCCCTTTGCTTTTTTAATGAAATTTTTAATTTATTTTTTTTATAAAAAGTGTAATAATTTCATCCCTTGATTGTTTTTATATAGAAGGCTGAGATTTAGTCTTCCAATATAACATCCCTCTATAACTATTCTAAAATCTTAAATAAAAAATAACATTTACAAGTCTAAAGAACTAGAAACTAATTAGGAATTACAAGAATAAGAATTGTAACTCGAAAAATAGCTTCGATTGTATTAATGATTATAACTGAATGATTACAATTGAGAGGAAAGATGTTACAAGAACATTGTGATTGATATATGCTTTATATGATGGTTATAATGGCATGGTATTTATACTACTAATTTGAAGAGAATTATCAAAGGAAATGAAATGGATTTGACCGCCATAATTAGCCTTAACTTTCCATGTTGACCAGAATTCATGATTCATAACACCGTGTTGACCAGAATTAATGATTCATAACAATCAACCTTCCTTGAAAATGATCTTGTCCTCAAGATTGACTCGTAACAATCCACTTCCCTTGAAAATGATCTTGACCTCAAGATTATACCAGCACATTGAACTCAGGAAAGCGCCTTTGAATGTCTTTAATTGACTCCCAAGTAGCATCCTCTTTTGAACTGTTTAACTAATGAACTAGGATAACACAACAGCTGTAAATACACAAAACAAGTAGGTGACAAAGAGGGGAAGAAAAGGAGCAAAGTGTAAAGTGAAGAATAGAGGTTGGAGGTTTGATATTTTGAAATGGCCTAAGAGGATAAAAACATGTCACGCAAAATGCAAATTTAAGCTCGAGAAGTGGAAGTTTGATGTTTGGAGATGACCTAATAGGAAAAAGAAACTCATCCATCAGTTTGTACACTTGTCCACACTATTAGTTTGAATTTTCGTATGACAATTGAGGAAGTTTCAAATAATTGCAGATTCTTGAGGGCAAGAATCTTTTCAAGGGGAGTGGATTATTATGAGTCATTAATACGGGTCAACATGGAAGTTATGGCAGTCAAATATGGCGGTCAATTATGTTTAATAGCAATTATAGCAGTCAAAATCGTTTCCCTTCCATTCTCTACAAATCACTAATATAAATATCATATCATTGTAACCATCTTATCAAGCTTGTCAATCACAATGTTCTTGTAACAACTTATCTCTCAATTTCACCAACAACAAGATCTACTCTGGTTATTGAAAATTCTAGTAGTGGATCAGGTGGTGATCATGAGGGTGTTAGTGAGGATATAAAACAGTTTGTGGTTGCGTTAGTTGAAAACAAATTGGCTATAATTCACCAAATCTTGGATACTTTGGTTGGGCGAATTGAAAATTTGGGTGGATCACAGCAAGGAGGGAACAATAGGGGTAATTCATTGGGTAGGATGACAAGGATAGAGTTTTCAAGGTTCAATGTAGATGATGTAAGGGACTGGGTGTTTAGATGTGAACAATTCTCTCTTCTCGATGGCATTCTAGATGAACAAAAGGTACAACTCATATATGTACAACTTTTTGATAAAGCACTGTTATAGCATAGGCAGTTTATTAAGTTATATGGTGAGAATGTGACTTGGAATGTGTATAAAGATGCTATAATTCAAAGATTTGGGATTGTGTTTGATGATCCTATGTCGGAGTTAAAGAATGTGAAATATGAAACTAATGCCAAAGCTTATTAGGATGCTTTTGATAATCTACTAAGTATGGTGGAAATAAATGAGGAAAATGTTGTTAGCTTTTACTTAGGAGGTTTACCACAAGAGATTGAAATGGGTGTGAGGATGTTCAAGCCTAAAACATTAGCTGAGGTGTATTGTTTGACTAATTTGCAAGAGGCTTCACTCAATGTAACTAAGAGAAAGAATAGATTGTTGTACAATGAGGGTGCAAGTACTTCTAAGTTCAATCCATAACCAAATGTTAATCAAAACACTAAACCCTTATTGGCTTTACCTCGAAGCCAACTAACACCTTCTTATAAGACAAACAATACGGAAAGGTTGAATCAAAAGGAAAATGAGGACAAAAGGGCTAAGAATTTGTGTTTTTATTGTGATCAAAAGTAAGCTCCTGGTCACAAGTGTCCTAGTCAGTTGTACTCTTTGGTGGTGTTAGAAGAAGAAGAAGAGGAAGAAAATTTGGATGAATTAGAGGGTTTGGAAGAAGAACAAGTTGAGAAAATCATCAGGAGTCCACAAATTTCTTTGAATGCTTTAAATGGAAATTCTTTGATAGTGGATTTAAAGACGGCTAAAATAAATAAAGATAGTCTTGGTCATTTGAAGTTTTACATATGGAATTGGCCAAAGAGGGGAAGAAAGGGAGCAAAGTGTAGAGCGAAGAATAGAGGTTGGAGCTTTGATATTTTGAAATGGCCATAAAAGCATGTCACAGAAAATGCAACTTTGAGCATGGGAAGTGAAAGTTTGACGTTTGGATATGGCCTAATAGAAAGAAGAAATGGGAAGAGACATGCTATGAAGTATGTCTATTGTTACCTACTTGTTCTATGTATTTGCAGCTGCTATGTTGTCCTAGTTCATTGGTTAAACAGTTCAAAGGAGGATGCTACTTGGGAGTCAATTGAAGACATTCAAAGGCGCTTTCCTGAGTTCAATGTGCTGGTATAATCTTGAGGTCAAGATCATTTTCAAGGGAAATGGATTGTTACAAAGTCAATCTTGAGGACAAGATCATTTTCAAGGAAGGTGGATTGTTATGAATCATTAATTCTAGTCAACATGGTGTTATGAATCATTAATTCTGGTCAACATGGAAAGTTAAGGCTAATTATGGCGGTCAAATAATTCTCTTCAAATTAGTAGTATAAATACCATGCCATTGTAACCATCTTATAAAGCATATCAATCACAATGTTCTTGTTACAACTTTCCTCTCAATTGTAATTATTCGGTTATAATCATTAATACAATCGAAGCTATTTTTCAAGTTACAATTCGTATTCTTGTAATTCCTAATTAGTTTCTAGTTCTTATTCGGATTCAATCCCTATAAGTCCATATCAGACTGACATTGACTATGATGTTTGTGTTGATCATTATAGGCCACAACAACTACGCCTTTATGTGACCATGTAGATATTTTATTTGTCTAAACTCTTTTTCCAGGATGTTTTGATCGTAAATCAGATTTCATTCTGTTTGGATTTGCTTAAGATTTATTTTTGTTAATAAACTTTCTTCTTGAGTTTGGGACGTTTTGCACTTATGTGATGATGTTTATTATTTATTAAAATTGTTGCTTAAGATTGATTGTGTCCGTTTGAATAAATCTGGGCAGAATGGGTACTTTCTCAAAAGTTATGGGTCTATTTGGACAACATTGACATATTGAAATGGTCCAAATGGACGGAAGTCATTCTAATTTTCAATATCAACGGGTTTAAATGGCTGTGGACATTCATAGTTGGTCCAAATGGGTATTGTGTTTTCCTCTCTTGTATTTTTTGTTTTTAAGTTCTTTTGTGTTTCTACTAATTTTTTAGAGTAAACTGCAAAATACATCCCTGTGGTTTGAACTTTCTCACATAATACATCTCTGTCAGAAACTTTTGGTAGATTACATCCTTTGTTAGGCAAACGTTTGCCACAAAACATCCTTGGGCACTAACTTTGTTAGTTAACCAAATTATTAGGCCCCACTAGAGGGGTATTTTCTTCCTTTTCCTTTCCCATCTAACCCTGCCCTCTTTCCCTCTTCTTTTAATGTGTATTAACCTCACATTATTCACCCACCAACCATTTTTACATTTAACACTTTTCTCTCATAGTAAAATCCCCAAATCAAATAAGTAGTAAATCTAAGAAACCCTAATAATGGATCCAAAAAATTGTTTCTGTGGGGCACCAACAATAATTCGGACTTCATGGACACAAGCTAATCCTGGCCGTCAATTTCATAGTTGTGCTAGAACTGTAAGTATTCATAGTGTTCTATAGTTAACTATTTTTGTAATGTGTTAACCTAATTCAAAATGTTGATTTTTAAGGTAAACCCATGTGGTCACTTTTGGTGGGTAGATCTAGCAATGTGTGCAAGATCTACTGATCATCCCTGGCTTATTGAGAAACATCAACAATCTTCAAGCTCAAGCAATGGAAAATGCAAGGAAATCCCAAAGAATGAAGATCTTATTATGTTTTAGCTGGTTTATGTTTGTGGTGTATGTCTTTATGAAATGACTAGTTAAAATGTATAGGTAATGTATGTCTATGAATTGACATGTATTAGTTGAAGTAAGCTTTTGGTTATCATGAATGTAATTGGTATGTGCTCATAGTGTTCTATAGTTAACTAATTTTGTAATGTGTTACCTAATTCAAAATGTTGATTTTTAAGGCAAACCTATGTGGTTACTTTTGGTGGGTAGATCCAGCAATGTGTGCAAGATCTACTGATCATCCCTGGCTTATTGAGAAACATCAACAATCTTCAAGCTCAAGCAATGGAAAATGCAAGGAAAGCCTGAAGAATGAAGATCTTATTATGTTTTAGCTGGTTTATGTTTGTGGTGTATGTCTTTATGAAATGACTAGTTAAAAATGTATGGGTAATGTATGTCTATGAATTGACATGTATTAGTTGAAGTAAGCTTTTGGTTATCATGAATGGAATTGGTATGTGCTTAAATACACATACCTTTATCTCAATAAAACGAGCTTAAATAAATAAAAACGGACATAAAATGCCAAATATATGCTTGTTTTGTGTTGTTTACTGTGCATGTAACGGATATTCACAAAAAGACAAAAACAAGGCTAAAACCAGACAAAACCGAGCACGAGAGTGGAAAGAGCATAAAAAGATGAAGCCGAAGGCGTATTCATCTTAGTGGGCCAACCTAACCCAAGTTAATGGGCCAAGTCGGCCCATTAAGCTTTTACATCTAGCCTATTTAACACCAAATGGCCCAAACAGCCCAATACCAAACCAAATCCACCCCTCTCATTAGACGAGATGACGCGTCAAGGAATTAAGAGACAAAGTCAAAGCAATAAATGTGCGGGTTTAATGTTGATTGGCGACAATTATGGCTTTCCATAAGCGATTATAGCATGATTGGAAGAATTCAAGGCTGACAAAGTCAAAGCAATAAATGTGCGGGTTTAATGTTGATTGGCGACAATTATGGCTTTCCATAAGAGATTATAGCATGATTGGAAGAATTTAAGGCTGTGGCAGTTTCACCTCACAAGAAGCACAACATTCCCCTATAAATAGGGGAAGATTTCACTCAAAGAACAGTGATCTTTCTAGCATTTTACTTTACTGCATTTATGTTAAATACTCTGTTTTAAGCTTATTACTTAAGCATTTTTACTTTCCAAGCATTGTACTCTCCAAGTTATTCAATAAAAAGTGAAGTTTCATTACATCTTTTCATTACTATTCCATGAATATTAAGCTTTTGTATGATAAGCCAAAAAGGGATGGGCTTATTGGTGCCTACTAGCTTATGAAAATAAGCTAAAGCTTGTTGATCAAAGCTCTTTAGAGCATGTACATCCTTGTTTAAGCAAAGGATTAAGGTGTGTTCCATTTTTCATTCAAAGCTTATTTTGTCATTTTCTTATTCAAGTGCTTATTTTACCGCTTAATTGGTCTTAATATTGCTTGTTACTTCTTTTAGAATGCTTTTCATAATTTGGTTCTAAGTATTATTTAGTTTTCATTAAATCTGTCCTAAAAAGTCAAAAAATATATATATATGTAATTATTATTTTTTTCTAAAATTATTTTTAATCATCTAGGACTTTTAGAAATTAAGTTTGCATTTCTAGGGTTAAAAATTTGATAATTTAGGTTTTTAGTTGCGTTTTTATATTCACGTTAACGTTTTTCGTGCTTAATTTGTAATTGCTTTAATTGTTGCTTGCCTTTACATTATTTTTGCATTATAATTGTAGAAATAGAAACCAAATCAAAATCTTGAACTATTCAAAATCCCGACCATAAACTTCAACAAAAAGTTCAATTCACGCCTCGTTAGAACATAAACGACCCGGGAAACGACTAGGAGTGAATTGGTTTATTGCTTTGGATTAGAAGTGATTCGCTAATTTTCCTATATTACATATATATATATTATTGACTCGATCAAATTTTTGGCGCCGCTGCCGGGGAGGCTATGTTACGAATTTCAAGTTATCGTTTGAAGATTGTTATTTGAAGATCCTTCCTCGGAAGTTATTTTTTTTTGTGAATATTTTCGTATATATAAAAAAAATACAAAAAAATTATAAAGTAATCAAAAATCCAAAAAAAATTTAAAAAAATAACAAAAGAAATCGAGTTGCCATTTGTTATAATCGGCTCACATTTGGAACTACAAGCTATAAGAGGGGTATAAGGAGGGTTTGATCCTAAGAACTTCACCCTAAAGGAAAAGGTTTTTAAAACGCTTCACGCTTACCAATTCCTCCCCTTCTGTGCAAGTTTTTCTAAAGAGCTACCGTGGGCAAATTGACTTCCGGTTGCTAAAAAGAATTTTATTTGTTTAATAAAAGATTTGTTTTTAGTCTATGCGCACTCGTTCGTCAGGTACAATTGTCGAATCGTCAACAACTCCCAGAAGACGTCGTAATAAAAAACGTTCCAAACAATAAGTCGATCCAACTATTGTAGAAAAACCCATAGTTACGATGGCCGATCAACGTACTATTTTCCAGCTGATTTAGATTGCTTATTTGAGACTTAGTCCTGCTTATTAAGTGTATTTCAAGGTTTTAGAAGCTTATTAGGTTTAAGCTTAAGCTTATAGAAGCTTTTAGCCAAGTCAGTTTAGACTTTAAGGCCTTAAAGCTTTTAAGTTAAAACTGCTACTTTGTTTGCTTATTTTTATGATTGTTAGAGTTTTTCTGAAAAAGTCCATTTACAAAAGTTGCTTATTTAGCTTATTAGAAGCTTTTCCAAAGAAGTTTTGCAAAATAAAACTGTTGGGAGTATAGGAAAGTCCCAGGCTCGAACCCGAGACCTCTACCATAACCCCTAACACTTTAACACTGACTCCCACTACCATCATGCCCTTGGGTGTTTTACGTTTAAGTTTGCAACTATAATTCTCATAACCCTTTTTGCCAGTTTTGCCTTTCAGCCCTTTTGGGCTTATTTCCAGCTTATTGAGATAAGTTAGTTAAGCAAATTTATTTTTCTTAGGATCAATATTGTTCAAGGTATTTTTAGTGAATCTTTCAGATTTTTATAAAATAGTTTAATATTTTTAATAATATTTTTAGATTAAAAGTGTTTTTAATTCATAATAAATAAAATAAAAGTCAAAAAAATATAATTCTTTTTTCTAAAATTATTTTTAATCATTTAGGACTTTTAGAAATTAAATTTTCATTTCTAGGATTAAAATTTGATGTTTTAGGTTTTTAGTTGCGTTTTTAGAATCCCGTTATCGTTTTCGTGCTTATTTGGTAATTGCTTTAATTTGTTGAGATTCCTTTGCATTGCTTTTGCATTATAATTGTAGAAATAGAAACCAAATCAAAAATCTTGAGCTTAATTAAAATCGATCCACAAACTTCAACCAAAAAGTTCAATTACCCTCGGATGGAACATTAACGACCCTAAAATAAAAGAAAGAAAAAAAAAAGAACAAAACTACTAGAAAGGTTACTTCGAACTCGATACTTCCGGCATTATATTTTATTTGTAAATTGGTTTATTGCTTTGGTTAAAAGTGATTTACTAATTTACCTATAATATATATACACATATATTATTGACTCGATCAGTATAAACCAATGGGGGTATATATGGTGGTAATTATATATATATATATATTTTGATTTTTACTTTATAGTGTTTTAGTTAAAGTAAAGGTGTTGGTTAAATAATAAAAGGTAAGGTTTAAGTGTAAAAACACGAGGTTTAGCAAAGTTTGGCAAAAACACAAGGTAAAAATTAAAATGGCAAAAGTAAAGATTATAAAACTTAAGGGTGAACAATGGAAATATTAGACTACGATAGACACGTAAACGGAATAAAATTTTAAACAAGACTCAAATCGGGTAAAAGTAACCATAAAAATAAGAATAAAATATAATTAATTTATTTACCTGAATTTACGAAATCTCACATTACTGCATCAACAGTATAAAGAAAAGGTCTTCCTAAGATAAGAGGAGCTTTAATGTCTTCTTACATTTCGAGGATAACGAAATCCACAGGAAAAGTGAATTTACCAACTTGTTAAGGTGGTTTAAAAATACACATTACCATATATCTTAATAAAACGAGCATAAATGACAAAAAACGGACATAAAATGCCAAATATTAGGCTATGTTTTGTTTTATTTACTGTGTAGGTAACGGATATTCATAAAAAGACAAAAACAAGACAAATATCGGACAAAACCAAGCACGGAATTGGAAAGAGCATGGAAAACCGAAGCCGAAGGCGTATGCATCTTAGTGGGCTAACCCAACCCAAGTTATTGGGCCAAGTCAGCCCAGTAAGCTTTTATATCACAAAAGCTCAAAATCCATAATAAACTAAAAAGGCCCATACGGCCCAAAAACCTTTAACAGCCCAAACCATTACCCCATACACCTGTTTATAACACGTTAGTCCGCAGAACAAACCCAGTATCCCCTAACCTATTGCACCGTAGTCCCGAGAGACCTTAACCGACGTTAACCTATTAATCCAAATTTTAAATCCAATAAATAATACCCGAAAAATTCGGAAGGCCCTAAAACAAGCAAATCCACCCCGAAGCCTCTCATTAGTCAAGATGTACGCGTCCAGAATTAAGGTAAGTCAAATGTACGGGTTTATTAAAATGAATAGACGACAATGAACACATCCATAAGCTATTATGGAATGATTGAAGGAAGTTAAGGGCCAAGATCATGATTGTGGACTGATTGAAGAATGATTTGGAGTGATTGACACGCCCCTTTGAAGCCTAGACCCTCCGCACAACACAACTCTATAAATAGAAGAGAAATTCACGTTTGAAGACATCTTTTATCTTTTTCTTTTTCCAGCATTTTATTTTTTTTGTATTCAATACTCTGTTTTTAAGCTTTGTTATAAGCTATTTTACTTCCAAAGAATTGTACTCTCAAAGTTTATTCAATAAAAAGTCAAGTTTTTGTTCCTATTTCATTACTGTTATATGATTTTCAAGCTTTTGGATGATAAGCCAAAAGGGGATGGGCTTATGTTACTCAACAACATAAGCAATTAAGCTCTTTAGAGCTCTTAAGCCCTTGTTTAGTGCAAAGGGTTAAGTAAGTTTCACATTTTTAGTTTTATGCTTGTTTTTCTGTTTTTACTTATTAGTGCTTAATTTTGTTTAATTCCTACTTGTTTATGCTTATTCAGTCTTTATATTGCTTATTACATCTGTCTTAAAGGTTTTCATAAAATGTTTTCATGTCTTGTTTAGTTTTAATAAAATCTATCTTAAAAAACCAAAAATATGCATTTTAGCCTAGCTTATGTTTGAGTACTTATTTTCCTTGAGGATTTGCTTGATTGATCTTATTAAACATTTTGCTTAATCTGTTTTTACCAAGTCTCAGCTTAATTCAAACTTTTGTAGTATAAAAATGCAAAACAGATTTTAAAGGGTATTTGGCACAAGCAGCACTAACACAAGTTAGTGCTGCCTAAGCCTCTTTTGTCCCTTAAGTCATTTTCAACAAGTTTTAACTTGGTCTATAAGTCATTTTTAATAAGTTTTTAAGGTTCAAATATCAAGTTTTGTGTTTAATCTATTCATAGTTTTAATCTGAGGTGTTTTGATTTGAAATGTTGGCTTATTTGCTTAGATTTGATAGTGCATGTAGGTATAGTTTCGTGCTTGATCCATGGCTTTTATATGCAGTAGAATAGGTCTAGTTTAAGTGTGGATTTGTCTTGTGAGAGTTAAGTCACAATATGTCAAGTGTACTTCTTAGTTCTTAAAAGTTTTAAAAGCCCTTTTTCAATCTCAAATTTAAGTTAGCAAAAGTTTGATTTAAGCCTTAAAATTCATAGCTTAAGTAGTTTGCATATCAAGCTTAATCTGTTTGAGCTTGTTTTGGGTTTTAAAGCTTATTTACCAGCTTTTATTTAGGCTTGCAGTTAGCACTTTACTCTTTTATAAAAACTTGAAAAAACCAAAAACATAGTGTAACTGTCATTTTAACTTAGCTTTTTCATAGCTTATAAGTATTTCAAAATCCTTAACTTTTGTTTTTCTAAGAGCTATAGATACTACTTAATCTGTTTTTTGAGTTTTCAAGTCTAGCTTAATCTGTATTAATAGCTGTTATTTTGTGATTATATAACCAACTGTCCCTCTGTCACTTTCTTTGAATTTTCATCAAAATTGCTTATTGCTTATTATCTGATTTCCAGCTTATGTAGTTTGCTTATTTTGGTCTTAGATCTGCTTATTAAGTGTATTTCAAGGTTTTAGAAGCTTATTAGGTTTAAGCTTAAGCTTATAGAAGCTTTTAGCCAAAGACAGTTTGGACTTAAAAGCCTTAAAGCTTTTAAGTTAAAACTGCTACTTTCAGTATCTTATTTCTGGCTTATTAGTGGCTTTTAGAAAAAGTGCTTATTTAGAGCTTATTGATTAGTGGTAAAAAATTTAGCAAAAAAAACATTAGGCAGTATAGGAAGCCCCAGGTCGAACCGCCATGACCTCAACTAAAACCCCCCACGCCTAACACACACACCCCCTATAACCACAACTCCATGGGACATTTTCGGATAAGTCTTACATAAAAAATACAATTAACACCTTTTACATTTAGCCAATCAGCCCTTAATGGCTAATAACCAGCTGAATCAAAAAGTTGGTCAAACCCCTTTTATTTTTTCTTAAGTTTCACATTGTTCAAAGAAAACTTTTCTTAATATTTATTTAGATTTTATAAATTAGTTTAGCATTTTTTAATAATATTTTTAGATTAAAAGTGTTTTTAATTCATAATAAATTAAATAAAAATCAAAAAAATATAATTCTTTTTTCTAAAATTTTCTTTTATCATTTAGGACTTTTAAAAATTAAATTCGCTTTTCTAGGGTCAAAATTTGAAGTTTTAGGTTTTTAGGGTGCGTTGTTAGAATCCCGTTTACGTTTTTCGTGCTTTATTTGGTTATTGTTATTATAATTGTTGCGTGTCTTAGGGTTTTGTTTATTTTCATTAACATTGTAGAAATTAGTAATCCAAAACCAAATCATAATCTACTTTCCAAATCCCGATCACAAATCTCAACACGAAGTTCAATTCATGCCTTGTTGGAACATAAACGACCCGGGAAACGACTAGAAGAGGTTACTTTTGAAGTCGATACTTCCGGAATTATATTTCATTTGTGAATTGGTTTATTGCTTTTGTTTAAAGTGATTTACCGATTTACCTATATTTTATATATACACTATTGATTCAATCAATTTTTGGCGCCGTTGCCGGGGAGGTTGTGTTACGAATTTCAAGTTATCGTTTGAAGATTGTTTTTTGAGATCCTATCCTCGGAATTTATTCTTTGTTTATGTGAATATTTTCTTATAAACAAAAAATTAAAAATACAAAAACATTAAAAAGTTAATCAAAAATCCAAAAAAATTAAAAAACAACCAAAAATCGAGTTGTCATTTGTTAATAATCGGCATCACCTTTGGAACTACAAGCTATAAGAGGGGTATAAGTCGGGTTTGATCCTAAGAACTTCACCCTAAAGGAAAAGGTTTTTAAAACGCTTCGCGCTTACCAATTCCTCCGCTTCTTTGCAAGTTTTTCTAAAGAGCTACCGTGGTCACCATTACAACCGTTGCCAAAATTATTTTGTTAATTTTAATAAAAGATTTGTTTTTAGTGCATGTGTACTCGTTCGTCAGGTCCAGTTTTCGAACCGTCAACAACTCCCAGAAGACGTCGTAATATAAAACATTCCCAACAAGTCGAACCGACTATTGTTGAAAAACCCGTAGTTACGATGACCGATCAACGTACTATGGCGGAATTGCTCCAAGCACTCACCGAGGGTTACGGAGATGCGATCGTTATTCCCCGCCAAATCTCTCAGAGAATTTACACTCAAACACATTTTATACAACAATCTTTTAACGACTACAATTTTTCGGTTTTGAGAAGGAAGATCCTCATGCTCTTATTCGTTGGTTCAAAAAGATTACTTCGACGATTAAGTATAAAGATGTACCTAATGCGTCGATTAAGCTTATGCTTTTCCCATTTTTCATCGAGGGGGCAGCCCGAATTTGGCTCAAAAAAGAACCCCCTCGCTCAATAGTAACTTGGGAAATCATGTTTTTCCAATTCATTAACCAATTCTTTCCTCCTTCAAAAATCACAAATCTTCGGAATGAGATCATAAATTTTCAGCAGCGTTTTGATGAATCATTCTGTTAGGCATGGGACCGTTTCAAGGATGTCCTTCGTGCATGCCCATATCACGGTTTCACGGAATTACACCAACTTGATACTTTCTATAATTCCTTAACATCAACCGATCAAGATTCGTTGAATGCAGCCGCCGGTGGCAATCTTTTGACTAAGACTCCTAAAGATGCTTTAACCATTATCGAGAATAAGTCGAAAGTTCATACTTCACGAAACAGACCGGTTGTTGCCAATGTGAGTACGAACGCCTCTACCTCCGATCTTTCACCCGATGTTGCTGCACTTATCGATGCCGTTAAGGCTTTGCTTCTTAAAAACACAACTCCTCCTCTAGCTTCCGTTAAAGCGGTTGAAGAGAGTTGTGTTACTTGTGGTGGACCACACCCTTACTACCAGTGTCTTGCCACCGATGGCAACGCTTTCCCAGGATATCAAGATAATATTCAAACATATGTTTCTGCAGCAGCAGTAAACTATAATCAGCGAAATACTGGACATTATCCTCCGAGTGTAGCTCATCAAGTTCGACCACCTGGTTTCTCACCAGTTCAAAACAATCAAAACCTGGGAAATAATTACAACCCAAGAAATTAGACTTACCGAGCTCCGAATCAACCCACTCAAGCTACTCCGTCTAATGAACTCGCAAATTATATAAAAGTTAATGATACAAACATGCGAGCTATGCAAAATCAAATCACTAATATGAAAACTGAGTTGAAAAATGAATTTTAGGCCACGATGTTGCAACAAAACAATAAGCTTGAGAATATGTTGAGCAATTATTTTCAAATGAACAAACCTTCGGGTTTGGGTTCTCTTCCTAGCAATACTGTTGTTAACCCGAAAGGTAACTTGAAAGCAATCACTACCCGAAGTGGTGTTTCTTATGATGGACCCCCGATTCCCCATCCATTCTCTCCTTAACCCAAGGTGGTAGAAAGAGAGCCCGAGGTGGCGAAGGATCTGGTGCAACCAAGTACCGAAAAAGTCCAACCTCCGGATGACCAAACTCAAGCACCAACCTCTGAGCCCGTTAATGCTTCTAAACCTAAACCGAATTTACCTTACCCTTCGAGACTCAACAACCAAAAGCTCCAATAAAGAGACGACCATCAAATGATGAAGTTTCTTCAAATCTTTTGAAGCTTACACTTCGATCTTAGCTTCTCGAATGCTTTACTCTACATGCCCAAATTCGCTTCCACATTCAAGAATCTTCTTAGCTTAAGGATAATTATTTGAATTAGCACATTACACCAGTGTATGAGAATGGTTCGGCGGTTATCCTAAAAAGTGGCCCGAAAACTAGGAGGAGACCCTGGTATAATTTTCTCATTCCATGTAATTTTCCTGAGATAGTTGAATGCCTAGCCTTGGCCGATCTTGGTGCAAGTATCAACTTGATGCCTCTATCCATATGGAGGAAGCTTTTACTCCCCGAACTTACTCCTACACAAATGATTCTGAGCATTGCGGAACTGGTCTACTCTAGTCCAAACCGGCAGGCCAAGTTGTCTTTGTGTGAGTAGGACGTTCCATTTTACGGACCAACTTTGTAGTAAATTGATTATGTTGTCGATCCTTGAGTTCCCTTAATTCTCGAGAGACCCTTTTTGAGGACGGCACGAGCTTGAATGATGTTACGGTGAAGAATTAACTCTCTGGTGTAGTGAGAATACATAACATTCAAAGTTGGTAACACTTCAAGATACTCCTACAATGATGTTGAATCAATTAACCGAATCGATGTCATTGATGTAGCTTGTGAGGAGTATTCTCGAGAAGTGTTAGGAATTTCTGATAATTCCGAGAGTGGCAATCCCACTCCAATTTCTGAACCAGTCATTTCTAAATCTTCACCCTCCTTTACTCCATTTGAGGGAGGTGATTTCATTCTAGAAGAAATTGAAGCTTATCTTGCAAGTGACTCAGTTCCACCGGGAATTGATGATGCTGAATTTGATCCAGAGGGAGACATTCGTCTAATTGAAGAAATATTAAATAATGACCCGTACTCTCCTCTCCCTCCTAAGGACCTAAAGTGTGAAGACATTAAAAGCGTTAAATCCTCGGTTGATGAACCACCTGAAGTGAAATAAAGGATCTTACCTATCTATATCGAGTATGCATTTTTTAGAGGTACCAATAAATTATCGTTCATTAGTGCTAAAAACATGAAAGACGAAGAGAAGGAACGCCTTATAAAGGTTTTAAAGTCTCACAAGCAAGCTGTTGCTTGGAAACTCTCTAAAATTTAGGGTATTGACCCGCAATTTTGCACTCACAAAATCTTAATGGAGGATGACTTTAAACCGGCGATCCAACATCAAAGAAGGGTTAATCCAAAAATTCATGAAGTTATCAAAGAGGAAGTTGTAAAACTCCTTGATGTCGATTGATTTACCCTTCACAGGATTGTCATTGGTTACCCCGGGCATTGTGTACACCCAATAAGGGTGGAATGACGTCTGTGACAAAATGAAGATAACCAATGTTAATTCTACTAGGTTAGTTACTGGGTGGCCGTGTTTGTTTGACTATAGGAAATTAACGTTATACCAGAAAAGGACCATTTCCCGTTACCATTCATGGACCAAATGTTAGAAAGATTAGTTGGAAATGAATATTATTGCTTTTTAGATGGATTCTTCGGGTATTTTCCAAATCCGACTTGACCGCATGACCTAAGAGATAGATACTTTCACTTGCCCTTATGGTACCATTTAGCCTATGTCGTATGCCTTTGGCCATGTTATGCTATAGCACACTCCAAGGGGTATTCTTGGGCCATTTTCCATGACATAATCGAGGAAACTATGGAAGTCTTCATGGATGATTTCTTTTTTTTCTTTCGGTCTTCGGGGTTCACTTCTCATTTGCCTCTCTCCCATTTAGACAAAATGCTCAAAAGATGCGTAGCACCAATCTTGTTCTAAATTGGTGGAAGGGCCTTTTCCATGGTCAAAGAGGGCATTGTTCTCGGCCACAAGATTTCAAAATCTAGGATTGAGGTAGATAGGGAAAAAGTTTATGCTATTGCAAAATTACCTCCTCCCACGTCCGTTAAAGGAATTCGGAGTTTTCTAGGTCACGTTGGGTTTTATCGTTCGATTTATTCAAGATTTTTCTCAACTCGCCCTACCAATGACCCATCTTCTTGAAAAAGAGACTCCGTTCATTTTCTCAACCGAGTGTAGAGAGGCGTTTGAGACCCATAAAGAGAAATTTAACCGAAGCTCCGATATTAGTTACCCCTGATTGGGACTTTCCCTTTGACAAATTATGTGTGTTGCAAGTGACTTTGTTGTTGGGAGAAGTCTTGAGGCAAGTAAGACACAAAATTTTCAGCCTAACACTATGCTTGCAAGACTATGTCCAATGCTCAGCTCACCTATACTACTAGGAGAAAGATTATTTGCCGTAGTGTATGCTTTTGAGAAATTGCGGCCTTATTTAGTCTTGTCAAAAATCATAGTGTATACGGACCACTCGGCTCTCAAATATCTTCTTGCTAAGCAAGATGCTAAATCGAGATTGCTCCGTTAGATTCTTCTCCTCTAAGAATTTGATGTCATTATCCGTGATAAAAAAGGAGCGGAGAATCTAGAGGCTGACCACTTGTCTAGACTAGAGAATCCCTGTTGGGAAAAACAAGTCAATTGGTCAATTGAGTCATGTATGCTAAGCAAAAGTCAAAGTAATGCCTAAGTAGAAAGTCAAGGTACTTGGCCAGTCAAAGATCGAAGTCCTGACGTGGATAAAGGAATCTTAATCGGAGTATCATTTAAATCAGTTAGTTAATATCTTGTAACAGTTGGTTTATTGATTAGTATTGATTAGAGTTTTTGATAGACAAGGACTGCTACATCTACTAGAGTTATCCTTAGCGTTTATAATAGGATTAGGAAGGTATTAGGATATTAGAACAAAAAATAGAAAATCACGAGTTTAAGAATTATTTGTATTGTATTGGGATATGCAATTTAGGCAGATTAAAAGGTTTATAAAAGAGAATCGTTTGAGAATATTGTGGGTTCTTCTTAAGTTTACTGCCAAATAGATTCCGCATAGTTGACAAGTATATCAGTGTTTCAATAAGGTATATCGTCCTAAAGTGGTATCAGAGCTTGTGAGAGACTATGATATAGATGTACGTTTATATCAATCGAAATCTTTCTAAACTAGAAAAGTTGTCTGAATAAACATAAACACTATCGCTTCCCACCTCATCCGTTTCTGCCACTTAGAATCCCTATAATCAAGAAAGCGTGTAATAGACCTATGGTCATGACGATGCGACAGTACTTTGCTATCATGATCACCATACTATGGGACATAATCACCATGGAAACCAACCACATCTGATACATGCACTCCCTTAGTGTCTGCAAACAAAAAATTACTTGCTGCAAACGCAGAAGGAAAACAATGAGAAAGCCCTTAATATACTGCTTTCTGCATACCTGATAGACATCTTCGCAGTTTTCTTGTTGATGTAGATGCAAGATCTATCTTGGAAGAGCCATAAAAGCATGTTTTGGAGGAAACATGCATCTAAGAAGATGCAAATGAATCTGTGAAACAACATAATTTGAGACAGTTTTACTATTGGATCTAGGGAAGAACTGATTCAGCATTCGAAAGGTTTCTGCATATCGCTTAGCCTGCTAGAATTTCTGGATGCTACAGTGTCCATAGAAGATGCAAACTTGACGTTTCATAAGAAGCTACCATCTGTGTGGCATGTTGTGGCTACCATGATTCGGGGACAACTGGGATTAGATGTAGTTAGTCTTTGGTGATCTCTAACAACTTAATGTGTAGAGCATGAATTGATGGGTGTATCAAATTCACAAAACTCAAAACATTGCTTCCTGTCCAAGAAGTCAAGGGCAGTACTTTGAAACAAAGTACTGCTGAACCAACAAAATATCCCAACTAGATATACACAAGCATGCCTATGCAAGCCGTTCTCCACTGCTACTAAACTATGCTTCTCACTCGATGAAATCGTACTGTCTTCTTTTCCTCAACAAGCATCCATGCCTAACCTCTGAGATGAAGACAGTGCTGCAAATTGATGAAGATGCTATGGGTAGAACATTGACTTAGGTGGCAGGTGGCTAAGATAATGCCAAGGTTAAGGATGTTTATAAGAAGACAGGAAGTCATTGAATCTCAAGATCAAGAATGGGATCACTTTGACAGAATCAAAGATTGATGTTTTAATTGTCAAAAGTTGGTTCATTTTGCTAGAGGTGTCGGTTGGCTAAGTATAAGAAAAAGAGCAAATGGTCGTCAGGTAAAAGAAGACTGTGGTTATTGAAGATCATAAATCAAAGCCTTGGTGGCAACAAGACAACAATGAAGATATTGATTGGACCAAGGATTTGTTGCTGAACCGTGCATATGCTCCATGATGGCACTGACTGGGAGATGAACAAGATGAGTGGAGCATGAGTTTGATGCAGAAATGTGCATTTGGGACAAGTGGACTTGGTGTTTTAATTTTGACTGGGGAGAATAAAGTTGAAGGTTACACCAGTGTCTCTAGATTAATGCTACAAATCTACAGAGGTACCTTTTTGTTCCAATTGTAGTAAGTAGTATAAACTGTTACTTGAAAACTATCAAAAATGAAAGAGATAATTTTCAAAGAGCTAGGACTGAAATTCTGGATATCTAATGAGCTTAGAGTCATTAGGTGGTATGCTTAAAACACATGAATATGAATGAATTTGCATGGGGTGTTAAGTATGATCATAATGAAATATGACTTAAAGATGAGAGTGTTTGAAATCTAGAAGAAAAAACAAAAGGAATTGATCAAGCCTTAAAAGAACGGGATGATTTCAAGTATAAACTTGAGGAAATGTCAAATGCTTCTGTACTTCAAAACGAAGTCCTAAACCAATCAAGATATGTGTCTGATAGTCATGTATAGGGGTTAGGGTTTGAGTTGAATAGTATGGAAAGTGACATTTCATCTGGGATGAAACTTTGACTGATTCTGCGTACGAAAATTTTCAAGAGAAAAGCCTGCAAAGCAGTTACTCCACTACAGGTACAATTATTTCACCTAGGGCAATATGTCTCCTTTTACAGGAATAGATGAAACTAGCCATTAGGAATAAAGTTGTTAATCATGAGTAAACAAATCAAGTCAAACCAGAAATTGATAGAAATTAAAGTAATAATTTGAGATTTGGGTTGATAGTGATGATGAAGAGATGATGTTACAGAAAGTCAAAAGGAAATGTTTTTACACAGGAGAAGTAGTGAGAATCTTTTAAAAACAGGTCACCAAACAGTCAAAACAGGGTTGGTCAAGAATCTAGGGATAATGGGACATTGGGACAAAGGGGTAAATTATGTTTTGTATGTTACAGTCTAATCACCTATTTAAGGATTGTAACCTACATGAAGAACCTTCAAACACACCGAAACTCATTAGCCTAAGGGAACACATGGTCAAGGGAAACAAGACCAGTTTGGTTAACAACATCAAAGTGTGATCCATAGTAATTCTAAAAAAAACTCTAGCCTTTACAAAGTACCCTCACCAAAGAGTTCCTTTAGTCCATCAGCTAGTACTTACAAGGGATGGGTTGATAAGTACTGCTAGGACAAAAATGATCACAAACGTTACTTCAATAAAGTACTGCTAATGTGACTTATCAGGTAACTGCTAGATCTAGAGTACAACAAAGCAGCACTTCACGAAAGTCCTTGATGGAAGTTATTATCCAAGGATGGATAATCAAAGACCTAGAATCTCAAGTTACTCACCATTATCAAGGTCTTCTAACCCAAGGACTACTTACAGACAACAAAGACCCAGAACAATGTGCAAATCTATTTGGGTTAAGAAGGGACAGTACTGTTTGGATCTCAAGCAGTCACTTCCACAAATCTGTCTCAAAAAAAAAGTGCAATGATAATCACAAAACAAACATGGAAACAAAAGGGAAACTATCTAGATTCTGTGTATTGGGATAATAGATCTTACACACTCAAGCAATTTGAGTTCTGTACTCCATTAGGGGTATCCAAGTTCAGTTATGAACTTGGGTCCTAAAAGAGTCTAATGCTTTGAAATTGTTGTTCAGGGGCAATAAAAGAAGATATCAAGGGACTATGCTATCATTGATAGTGGATGCCTCTGGAGTATGACAGGAGACAAGGACAGCAGTCTGATTTTCAAAGATGTTCAAGGGTGGTTATGAGGCTTTTGAAATGATTCTAAAGTGGAAGAATCTCAGGAAAAAAGGTACCATTAAACAGTTGTTGCAGGTCAAAAGGACGTACTGTTGCTGATTCTATTGCTGAAAGATTGACACGACCAACCGCTTACAAGTTCAAGACAGATTGCAGTATCATTCCTGTCTGGGTATTCTAAAGGTCTTGTTTCAATTGCTCACTTGATATTTGTGCTATTTCACCTCACCTCATACTTTGAGGGGGAGATTGATACATTTTAAGTCCATTCTAGATCAAAACCATTCACAAGTTTCATACTTTTGATCGGGGGAGAAAATGTGACTTAAACATGTAAAACGGATAATTAATGATTCGATTGATTCTAAAATGCTAAGTCCTATCCATGCATGTGCTAAACATCTTTCGATTATCGACGCACATGTGTAGGGGGAGCATAAGTGTTAATATGATCAAAAATGTCAAGGTACCAAAAGTTTGTGTTATACACACGTATCTTGATAAATGACAAAGAATCTTTTGTTTCATGTTCGTGAAAGTGATCTTATGGAATGCTGAGGAAAGAGATGTTGTACCACCAGGGTATTCGTATGAATGCTCATGCCTGGTCTTCGGACTGCGCCCACTAGTGAAGTGGATTTCCATAAATGTACTTGTACAAGTTTGGATTTCCCAAGGCACTTCATATCTTTCGGGATATATTTCAAAACATCATCAGAAGCATTCTGATTTAAACTTTCGTTTGTGCCCCAAACAAATTTTATAAGCACATCGAATGTTTTTCAAATCATTTTTGCCACAGGCCTTCTACGGTACTTAATTGTATTAAGAAGTAAAACGCTGAAAAAGGAATTGTACGGTATAGTCAGCAGATAGTAACTGTACTGACTCACTCTTTACCATTCTATTAGTAGAAATACTTATAGTGTGTTAGTCTTCGGACATCTGGTCTAGAGAACGGCGAACATTAGGGAATCTGATACTTAGGTATTAGAGGAACTAGCTTGTCACGTGCCGGAAAACCTGTCAAGAAGGTTCTTTTAATGAATCTATCTGATCACAGGTGCAGTATTCATACTGTAATCATTGATCCTCACGGAATCAGAGGTTAATGTAACCGACCAGATTGAGTATCGTCTATACTCGGTCCCTTCAAAATATAAAACCTTTGTGTGTTCACAAAATGTTTTTCTAGAACACATTAAGTGGATTTTACATAACAAAATGTTTTTGTTGGTGACTAAATTGTTCTATCATAGCGAATGACGACTCAAAGTATCCGATGCAAGACATGCTCATATCCTTACTCACATATCTGAAGAAATCAAGAAAGTTTACATACAAAGCTTCCGCACAATCTCTGAAAATCAATGTCTTCTTCAAATGCTAAACGTTATGGAGATTAGAAGAAGATACATCATCAAAGCTTTCCAGATTCCAACAGATATGAGCATGTGAGACTAAAGATCAGCGTATGGCAAAGTCAAAGTGAAAGAAGATCACAAAGTAATTCAGAGAAGTAAAGCTTAAACAAGTCAAAGATCAAGATCAAGTCATCACATCAAGTTCTGAAGATCATGATCAAGGTGTTAAAGATTGAATTACCAAAGCACAACAAGTGAAGTACCCTATCAACAACGAGCTAAAGAGACAAGCACGAGTGAGCTTCAAACAACTTCTCATGACCTCATCTAGGGGGAGATTGTTAGGATCACATAAATGGACCCGAACAAAGAAGCTTCGGTCACTCGAAGATACAAGACAAAAGTCTAGCTCGTTAGTTGGTTAATTAATTAATGTTTATTAATGTAATTGGGCTGACAAAGAAAAAGCCCGGAAAGCCCAACAAAAGCCTAGAATGGGCAGAACCTTTTTAGTATAAATACACCTAGTTTAGTCAAAATTAGGTTAGAGACAATATAGCTAGTCAATATTATTGTTAGGGTTTCTAGCCACCAAAAAGGTTTTTCTTTCAATCATCAATAAAGTCTTTATTTTCCTGCATCTTGATTCTGCACATCATTGTTAAGGTTTGTATGAATGATCATGGAACCTACAATTGGTATCAAGAGCCTTCAAGATTGATGATTTGATTTGGTTTGTGTTTCTATTTTTTATTCGGAAATAAAAAATAAAGAGGGATCCGAATTTGTTTGTGTGTTTGCTTTCATTCTTGATTCATAGATGGTTTATGTTTAGATCTAATATCATAATAACCATCTCGTTAGCAATCAAGGATTCGGCTTAATTTTAGCCTAAGTGGTACGTGTTTTAATCTTGTGTGTTTGAAAAAATTAAATTGAACGAGCCTTAATACATCTATCTGATTTCGACTTAATTTTTTTTGATCTCATCGAAAGTTTTTTTTAGAAAAATTTCGGCTTATTTTTACAAAAATAAATTTCGGCTTATTTTATTTAAAAAAAAAGAGTTTAGGCATATTTTTTTTAAAAAAAAGTAAGAGATCTATATTTTTGAGAAGAAAATATTTGTTTTCTAAAATCAAGGGATTTGATATAATCCTAGTGGGGCTTTACAAACGTGTCAAAGGATAATACATATCCTTTCCTAAGATATCTCCTAAGATATCTCTAAGATAACTATTACTATTCTGTTTCATAAACAGACTTAACTATGAACAGAATTAACTATGACCAGTACTAACTACTCTACCAGTACTAACTTAGTACTGCCAGACTTAACTAAGTACTGCCAGTATTAACTTAATACTAACAGAACTAACTATGACTACCAGACTTAACTGTTATACTACCAGTATTAAGTCTGTTACAATCTATTTTCCCAACAATCCTCCCCTAACTTGATCTTCACTTGTGAACTTCAAGTTCCTTCAAAGCATTCTTAATCTTTACTTGATAACACTTTAAGACTTCTGAGGATGTTGTAAATAGAATTCTTCAAGTTGTTCTTGATCTGCAACACTTCAAGTCTTCTCTTGTTATCTTTGCAGCAACTATTCTTCAAAGCTCTTCAGCAATCCATCATATCAGCAACATTGACAATTATGTACATCAAATCATAGAGTTTCAGTCTATTCTCATCACTTCCAGGTGTGTTAACTCCTGTGAGAGGTGAATCATTGAAAATTTTAAATGGATTTGATGTCTCTTTACCAGTTACATCCATTCACAGAATCCTGGAGTAGTCAGTCCTTTGGCCACCAGACAAGGTGTATGTCCATGTTGACTGAAAACTATTTTCAAACCTCTGCGTACTTGAACAGTTGGTGAGTTTGAATACCATTGGTTTTTGGCAAACCATTACATCCATAACCGGATTTGATATGCCTTTACCTTTAGCCATTTGCTCAGGGCTAGTCAATCCTTTGGCACTAAAATGTAAATTCCATGGTGGATTGATAATCCATGTCAACTCTTTGACATGAAACTTGGTGAGAGCTTGATATAGCAATCCACTTTTTTGGTAAAGTGTCAACCATCTAATATGGATTTTTGCAATTCGTCTTTACCATAATCCATAATCTTAAGACTAGTTTATGGTTTTTCCACAGCTTTACCACAAAGCCATAAACTTGTGGGCTAGCCAACTCTTCACTTAACAATATATGAGTGAGTATGAAAACCTTACAACTTTAATTGCAAGTTTGTCAACCATAGAACGGGATTTGAGAAGTCTTTACCAAAGAAAAGAAAGACGTGTTTTATGTCAGGGGAAGTGTGTGGAAAATGGGGGTTTGTTGGGGGGGGGGGGGGGGGGGGGGGGGGGGGTTTGGGGGGGGGGGGGGGGGGGGGGGGGGGGGGGGGGAGAAGAGAGGTATTAGAGTGAGAGTTGGGTAGTCAGGGGGGGGGGGAGCGTTTGCTCTGGACAAAGCCAGTCCTTAAGTTGGTTTAGTGTTGGGAAATACAAGTCTGAAAGTTAACAAAGTACTGTCAGGTACTTTAAAGTACTGCCTCATATAACGAGTAGTCAAAGTACTGCCATTATCGTATTTTCAAACAGAAATCTCTCCAATAATAAGAATTTGGAAGATTTCTCTCATATTGGTCAAGAGATGAATGATAAAGATGGTCAAAGATATGATTTTGGATCAAAAGATAATTAATTTGGTCAAAGATAATTAATTATAAGTCAAAGTACTGTCTTAGTTATAGGAACTGAAAAAGGGTTTAAAACGTTATGTTTAGTATTTACTTGTAATAAGTATTTAGTGATAAGAATCATTTAGTATTTCGTGTTAGTCAGGGACAGTACACCTACTAGAGGTTATCCTTATTCTATAAAAGGATCCTACAGAAAGGCATTAGATAAAAAAAAAAAAAAAAACTAGATTAACCCAAAAACACTACAAGAATTAGTATTATATTTAGGGATCGTGCAACTTTAGGCAGATTCAAAGGTTAAATAGACAATCTTTGAGAAACTATTGAGTGTTCTTCATAGATATTGTAACTAGTTTTCCGCATAGTAACAATATTATATCCAGTTGTTTTTTCTTGCTACTAACTTGGATTTATTCAAGGAGGTAACATCCTTTACAGGTTAAAGGGTTAGTATACTAAAGGAATAACGATCCTACAAGTGGTATCAGAGCTTGTGAAGAGACTCTGATCTAGAAGAACTTTCATCATTCGAAATCGTTCCAAACTGCCAAAAGATGTCAGAACTGAACCTAATCCCACCTGCCTTCATCTGTCACACCCTTCTTGATGATTGGAGCAATAAGAGATGATGCAGACCATGTGGATCTTGGACAAGATGGAACTTTGGAGTTTATGACTTGGTAGCGACGGGAGCTGATAATGCATCCAAAAATAGCTCTTGCTTTAATGGCTACAAGCACAACCGATTCTTCTAACTCCAAGGTACCAACTTGTGTCAAAATGTAGTAAATCTTATAAAAAGTTGCTTGAAAACTATCAAACTGAAAGAGATAATTTTCAAAGGGCTAGGTCTGAAATTCTAGGATATCAAATGAGCTTAGAGTCATTAGAAGTCATGCTTAAAACACATGAAAAGAATGATAAACGCATTGGGGTGATAAGTATGAACGATGGAATATGACTTAAAGATAAGAGATTTGAACTAAAAGAAAAACAAAAGAAAGAACCACCAAACAAGACGAATTAAAACAAAGGGAAGAAACATAAGTAGAAAAAAAAGGAAAATATAAATATTATTAAGGGATTTTAAATTTTTTTCACAGTCTTTAAAAGAACGAGATGATTTCAAAGTAAAACTTGAAAAAGTTCAAATGCTTTCATACTTCTAAAACGAAGTCCTAAAACCAAACAAAGATATGTTCTGATTAAGTCATGTATTAGGATTTGGGATTTGAAGTCCTAGTAGTGTATGGAAAGTGACAATACATCTGGGATGAAACCTTGACAGATCATTGTATGAAAATTTTCAAAAGAGAAAAAGGCATACAAAGCAGTACCCTCCACCCACAGGTACAATTAATTTCACCGAGGGCAAATGTCTCCTTTACAGGGATAGATGAACTAGCTATTAGGAATAAGGTCAATAATCAAGAGAAAATAAAGTCTAGTCAACCAGAAATTGATAGAAATAAAGTCATAATTGAAGATTGGGTTGATAGTGATGATGAAGAGACTGATTTTTCAGAGAGTCAAAAGGAAACTTTTTTAACACAGAGAATAGGTGAAGAATCCTTTTGAAAACAAAGATGTCACCAAAAAGTCAAAACAGTGTTGGTCAAGAATCAAGGACAAAGGGACTTGGGAACAAAGGGGGTAAACTATGTTTTGTATGTTACAGTCCTAATCATCTTATTAAGGACTGCAATCTACATGAAAGAACCTTCCAACACACCCAAACTCATAAATCTAAGGGAACACAGGGTTCAAAGGTAAAACAAGACAATTTGGAAAAAACATCAAAAAGTGAACCATAGTAATTTCGCAAGAAACTCTAGGTATCCTCACCAAAGGAGAATCCCTTTATTATTCCCATCAGCATTACTTACAAGGGATGGTTGATAAGTACAGCTGAGACCAAAAATGACACAAACAGTACCTTTCAAAGTACTGCAATAGTGAACTTATCAAGGTACACTGGCTTGATCTAGAGTACCTAACAAGCAGGTATTTTCACGAAGTACTGATGGAAGTTATTATCCAAGGATGGATAGTAGAAGACCTAGAATCTCAAGTTACTTACCATCATCGAGGTCTTCTACTACAAGGACTCCTAATAGACCACAAAGACTCAAGAAAATTGTTAAATCAATCTGGGTAAAGAAAGGAAGTACTGTTGGATCCCAAGCAGTACTTCCACAAACTGTCAAAAAGAGTGCAATGATAAGTCCAAAACAAACATGGAAACCAAAAGGGAAATATCTAGATTCTGTGAATAGGGGTAATGGATCTTACACACTCAAGCAATTTGAGTATGTAACTCCATTAGGGGTATCCAAGTCAGTTATGACTTGGGTCCCTAAAAGAGTCTAATTCTTTAACTTGTTTGTACAGGGCAATCCAGAAGAGGATCTCAAGGATTACGCTATTATTGATAGTGGTTGCTCTGGAAGTATGACAGGAGACAAGAACAAACTCTCAGATTTCAAGGATTACAAAGGCTAATTAATATGGTCAAGGTTCAACTCTTTGGTAGTCAATATTGGTATGATGAACCCATAGCTACGTTTAAGGGGAGGATTGCTTGTAAAGTATGGACTTTGAAAGAAGATTTGATGCTATTCTTAAGGGGAGGTATAAAGTCAAAGATGATTGACTTTTTAAGTGATGATGAACTGTGAAGAAATCAGACTGAATGGGAAATCATAAGTTGAAGATGAGAGTGAGATAGCCATTACATTGATACATCTATTCATTTTGTGGACAACAGAAGATGGTGATGATTCTTAAACAACTGGTATGATTTATCAAGACTTTTCTTTGAGATTAACATATGTTGTTTTGATAAAAAGTCTTAAACTGTGAACAAGCAGTACCTTATTCAAAGTACTGCTAGTGTAAAACAAACAGTACCTTGATGAAGGTACTGCTAGTTAAAAAGTTGTTTTTGAAATGTGGTGACGATTTGAGTGTGCAAAAAGATTAGGGCACGAGATATTCGAAGGTCAAAACTGTTTTAAGGGATTGAGTGTTGGTTAACCACCACACAGCAAATGGTATTCAATTCACCATGTCTTACAAACATAAGAATTGACTAGTCCAAATCAAACAGTTTTGGTAAAGACATCTCAAATCTGTTGATGGTTGACAATTTACCAAAAATTGTATGGTGATCAATACACCATGGTATTACACTGAATTATTGGCTAGTCCTGAGCAAACGGCTACAGGTAAAGACTAATCAAATCCGTTTATGGTTGTAATGACTTACCAAAAGTCATATAGTATTCAACACACTATGATTCATGTTCTGAGTGTTGAAGTGGTTTTCAGTTTACCATGGATTATTACCTTTTCTAGGTACCAAAGAACTGACTAGCCCAAGAGTGAATGGCTACTTGGTAAAGGCTCATAAAAACCATTTATGTTGCTGAAAAGACCTGTTGCTGGATTGCTGAGAAAACAATCTGTTTTGAGAAAAGACAATTATTTTGAAGAATGTGAAAGTTTCAAGATAAGAGTTTCCTTTCAAGATGTCCCAACATGATTGGTACAAAGATACTGCTCAAAAGGATGAAGATTAAAAGATTGAAGGCAAGTATTGCTACAATGACAAGGACAGACTGAAGCTGAACAAAGTAACCAACTATCAAGAAACTTGAAGTCAAGCAAGTGGAATTCAAGTTAGGGGAGTATCAGCAACATTGACAATTTTGTACATCAAATCATAAAGTTTCAGTCTATTCTCATCACTTCCAGGTGTGTTAACTCCTGTGAGAGGTGAATCATTGAAAATTTTAAATGGATTTGATGTCTCTTTACCAGTTAGCCATTAACTCTGGAGTAGTCAGTTCTTTGGCCACCAGAAAGGTGTATGTCCATGGTCAACTGAAAACCATTTCAACTCTCAGTACTTGAAACATTGGTGAGTTGAATACCATATGGTTTTTGGCAAACCATTACAGCCATCAACGGATTTGATATGCCTTTACCTGTAGCCGTTTGCTCAGGGCTAGTCAATCCTTTGGCACCTAGAAAAGGTAAATTCCATGGTGGATTGATAACCATGTCAACTCTTTGTACATGAAACTTGGTGAGTTGATATACCATCCACTTTTTGGTAAAGTGTCAACCATCTAATATGGATTTGCAATTTGTCTTTACCATAAGCCATAATCTTATGGACTAGTTATGGTTTTTCCACAGCCTTTACCACAAGCCATAAACTTGTGGGCTAGCCAACTCTTCACTTTAACAGATATGGTGAGTTGAAAACCATACAACTTATTTGCAAGTTGTCAACCATAGAACGGATTTGAGAAGTCTTTACCAAGAGCCGTTTGCTCTTGGACTAGCCAGTCCTTATGTTGGTTAGACATGGTGAACTGATAACCATTTGTTGTGTTAGTGCATAGCACCTCCACCAAGTGTTATCCTTCTCATCTTCTATCCTAGGCTTTCAACCTTACAAACTTCACTACTTTCTAATGCCAGCTTGTTTTTCCATCATTTTCAACAATCTATAGCAATCCTCATTCATCTTTCCATCCAAAAGCTTCATTTTTAACATAGTTTGACATACCTCAGCAGATAAAGGATACTTTCTTTCAGACAACATATACACTTCCATGGATTCTAAGTTCAAGCAATGTACCCTACAGGTATCATAATATCTCCAACTTATAATCTTTTGCTGTCCTAATTCACTCCATATAGAATCTGTGCTAAGAGGTTCTTCAAACATAATTCTTAAACATTTCCAAAATCCCTTCTCTAACTTATCCTCTGGCCCATCCATCCCATATCTATTCATAACAATCCTATATAACTCAGTAAGATCATCTCTAGATATAGACTTCAACATAGCACCAAAATTAATATATACTATATCTGTTCCATCTTCCCTAACAATTTGGTACACTCCTTTTTCTCCTTGCTTAATAATCTTATAGGTAGCTACACTAGGTGTTTTCATAGCTACAGGAACAGGATTAATTGGAGTTTCAGTACCTGTGGCAGACTCTTCTTGCTCACCAACTCCATCTGAATCTTCAGAGTCATTCTTATCAACACTTGTATGCATTCCTTTCCTTGCCATCTGTTTTCTTCTCTTTCCAGACTTCTTTGTTGGTTCATCATCCTTTGCTTCATCATCTTTATCTTCTTTCAGTCTTTTTGGAGTCTTTGTCTGAAGCTCTTCACCAAATCTTTTCAAGCTAGCTTTAGTGGCTTCAAAACTTATTGGTGCAAAGGACTCAACCTGTTTCACAAGCTTGTCAAATTCTTCCTTGACTTCTTCAAAACTCAATTTCTTCAGCTGAGATAACTTCCATGTCCCTTGATTCTTCAAGTAGTTCATCATATAGGTCTTCAGCTGTGATTGGGTCATGGGCTTTATTTCTTTAGCTCTAGCTCTTTCTACAGCAAAATACTTCTTTCTTTGATCACAAAGAGATCCACCATTGTCTTTGCGAAAATCTTCTCCTTTAAGTCACTATCCGAAGCATGCTTTTTGTACACTCTGCATTAGCTTCATCTTTGCTCTAATCAAATCCAATCTATCATTGTGTAAGCTAAACTTCAAACTGAACCTAGCTTTTACTTTTCTTCTATTGTCTAGGTTAACTCTCTCTCTGCAATTCTTTGTGCTAGGAGAGAATCCAAATGTATTTGCTTAGCCTCCTCTTCTTTCTGTAAGGAATCCAATCTTATTGCTTCTGCAAGCTAGATTCTTCTGTAAAATTTGTTCTTCACTGATCATGGGAGCTTTTCCTTCTCTTTGTCCTTTATCTTGACCAACAGTACTACCATGTTCATCACCAGTACTAAGTTGTTCATCACCAGTACTATGTTTAATGCTGCCAGTATTAACTCCACTAGCAGTATTAACTTGTTCAGCACTAGCAGTATTAACTTGTTCAGCACCAGCATCAACTTCTTCTTGAAAATCCAAGCTTGAGACTACTTTCTTTCCCTTAGTCTCTTTCCTTCTCTTGTATCTCCTTCCCTTGTCAATGGACCTTGACTTTAAAGAGGCAACCTTTGAGAGAGTTTTGGCTGCTTCAAGAGTGTTTGGACTTATTTCTTCCACTTGTTCCTCCCCTGAAGTGTTTACTTTTGTTGTAGGAGGAGTAACCAGTCCTTGTACTGAAGAATCTAGAGGATCATCTTGACTTTTCCTCCCCTGAACCTCAGGTTCTTCCTCTTCAGAGTCTGTCAAAACCAAATTCCTCCTTTTCAAAAATCCTTCCAACTTCTTCACCTTCTTGACTAACTTCACTATGGCATTTCCCATGGTCAGCTTGGTTTGTTTGAGATCCATTTCCAGGCTGTCAATTCTTGATATCAACTTAGGAACTTCATGAAGTAAATCATCCATAGGCATTTGACTTGAAGCCTGTTCTTGTAGGGGTGAGAAATAATGGTGGATAGGAGATTCCTCCTCATAGATGTGCTCATCTTGTGTAGGTTCATTGTCAGGTATTGGTGTAGGTGAAGGAATAGATGGTGGTGTAGGTGTAGGGATAGGTGGTGGTGTAGGTGTAGTGATAGGTGGTGGTGTAGGTGCTTGAGGTGATGATGAGGATGGTTGGGATTGAGCCACAGCAGCATGTTCTTGTCCTGCAGTTGGGTTAGTAGCAACAAGTAACATAGAAGGCAATAAAGGTCTTGGTGCCCCTTGAAAACCCCTTTTTCATATGCCCAAAGAACATTTTGGTCAGGTCTCACAGCTAGGATAAAGGTGTCTGGTTTTTCTCTGTTGAATATTCAAAATCATTATTCAAAAGAACTGGGGATAACATCAAAAACTTTTTCTAGCTCTTCAATTTGCCACCATACATCAAAAATTTGAGTTTCGAAAAATTATAAACTGTTTCTATCAGTGGAGAGACAGATCAAAGCAGTACAAAATTGCATACCAAAAGATTCCCATCCACCACTTTTAGCAGCTGTATACAGTGTAAAAGATGGTGGGACTAAGTATCGCCAATGTGGTGTGAAGAACTCTTCCAAAATGGTAAAGGTTTCCATCAGTTGGGATACCCTATTTCCCCCATTTCCTCCAAAAGGTCAGCATTGGCAACATGGTTATTCCTGTGGCGTCATCTAATTGAAGTGAATCCCTAATTGACGCCTCAGAATTGTGAACCATATGTTATCAATGTTACGCATTAATTTCTAGAGACCGCAACAGCCTCTATTATTGCGATAGCAACTCCAGCCAAAATTGTGTTACAAGAGAGTCAAAAACAATATAGTTATAAGTGGTTAATGCATACTTGAGGTAGAACCGAAAAAAGTCCACTATCGTCAGGCAAACCCGGCACTCTCGTCAGGCTGCTGCAGAAACCCCACTGAGGATTTGTGTTTTGTCCACAATATTTCAATGAGCCATTTAGAACAACCGTATTAAGTACTTGGGTTTTGATGCGATTGAGATGGTAGATGCTGGTAACAGAACTCTTGACTATTTTCGTTATAAAAGAAATTTTTACTTTGCAAAGGAAAAGGAGATAGCAATAAAAATAAAAGTATGAAAGAGAAATCAAACTTTATCTATATATAGCTACTCGGTTGTACGACTATTGCGCCGTAAAAATCTCTAACGGTAACATTTAAACAGTGATAAAACAGAAAAAGTCAATTTTCCCGCAACCAGCATTAACAATAACCTACCAGTATTAACAATTTACACTACCAGACTTAAGTTTGGTCAAACAGAATTAATTAAGAGTCAACCCGAATTAACTCTTTTTCAACCAGAATTAAGTATGTATGAAAAATGGTCAATTGTTAAAAACCTTGGCACTCCTCCTTTTCATCCATGCTATGCCTGCAAAATTAGTCTAAAACAAGAAAAACATATTGCAAAAATTGTATAAACAGAATTAAAGAAAACTAACTACCCGAATTAACACTACTTAACTACCAGTATTAATGGAACATAACTACCAGGATTAAAATTAATTAACTACCCGAATTAACTCTACTTAACTACCAGTATTAATAGGACATAACTACCAGGATTAAAATTAACTAACTAACAGTATTAAAGAAATACTTAGCCTACCCAGAATTAAAAACTATACAACATAAGCTAACCTTAAATGTTGATATGGGGTTTGATCATCCAATGCTAACCACCAAGTAATTAAACCGTGGTCCATCAAATGGTTTGGTCAAAAAGGTTTGGTCAACAAGTCAGCTACATTTAAGTCTGTGTGAATTTTCTCCACACTTATGAGCTTCTTCTCATAACAATCTCTTATGAAGTGGTGACGAATCTCGATGTGCTTTGTCTTAGAATGATAGACTGGGTTCTTCACAATGCAGATTGTGCTTTCATTATCAATGTGGATTTTGGTATTCATGAAATTGAAACCATAGTCCAGCAATTGATTTTGAACCCACAATACTTGTCCACAGCAATTTGCAGCAGCTACATATTCAGCTTCAGTTGTTGAAGTGGCCACAATTGTCTGTTTCTTACATTGCCATGAGATAAGTCTTTGTCCAAGAAATTGACAACCACCTGTTGTGGATTTCCTGTCAAGGTTGGACCCACCATAGTCACTATCAGAGAATGCTTCCAAGTCAAAGGGTGATTCCCTAGGATACCATAAGCCCAAGTGTGGTTTGCCCTTGAGATACTTGAAGATCCTCTTGACAGCATTGAGATGAGAAGTCTTTGGAGTAACCTGAAAACGTGAACAAACACATACTGCATACATAATATCAGGTCTAGAGGCAGTTAAGTACATGAGGGAACCTATCATGGATCTGTACAAGTGTACATCTACATCAAAAGCTTCCTCATCCTTTGTCAAAGGCAACTTGGTCTCCATGGGTGTGATTGCAGCTTTCACATTTACAAGATCAAATTTCTTGAGTATCTCAGCTACATACTTGTCTTGAGAGATGAAGATTCCTCCCTTGTTCTGTTTAACTTGTAGACCTAAGAAAAATGTGAGTTCACCCATGGAACTCATCTGAAATCTGCTTTTCATCAAGGCTTCAAACTCAGCACACCAAGATTTGTTGGTAGAACCAAAAATGATATCATCAACATACACTTGAACCAGCATGATATCCTTTTTGTCTCTTTTAATGAACAAAGTCTTGTCAATTGTGCCCCTCTTGTATCTATGCTTCTCTAGGAATGTTGATAAAGTAGCATACCAAGCTCTAGGGGCTTGGTGCAGTCCATACAAAGCTTTGACCACCTTATAAACCTTTGTAGGATGATCAGGATCAACGAAACCAGGAGGTTGTGATACATAGACCTCTTCATCTATAGTGCCATACAGAAAAGCACTTTTAACATCCATTTGGTATACTATGAACCCCATAAATGAGGCAAAGGCCAAAAACAACCTGATAGCTTCTATTCGTGACACAGGAGCAAAAACCTCATCATAGTCAATACCTTCTTCTTGTGTGTACCCTTGGGCTACCAATCTTGCTTTATTCCTTACAACCATACCTCTTTCATCTCTTTTGTTTTTGTAGACCCACTTGGTGCCAATCACCTTCATTTCATGAGGTAGATCTACAAGAACCCATACTTGTTGTAGCTTGAACTGTAACAGTTCTTCTTGCATGGCTTAAACCCAACTATCATCTTGTAAAGCTTCAACAATCTTTTTAGGTTCCTCTTGAGATAGAAAACATGCAAATAAACAATGCTGTTGATCTTTGTGATTGTTTCTTTGCTGCTTTTGAATATGACTGAGAAGAGCATGAGCTCCTGATTTGTTCTGCACTTTGCTCCTAGTTTGCACAGCTGACTTAGGATCACCAAGTATTTGACTTTTTGGGTGAATACTATGAATCCTAAGTGTAGGAGTAGGACTGACTTCAATTTCTGTAGGAAGTCAGTTATCACACCCTCCTCATCATAAGATGCCTCATCAAAGATTCCTGTGTCAGACTTATGAAAGATTTCGAGCTCTGGCATAGGTGAATCATCATCATCAAGCCTACCAGTATTAACTGTCTAACTACCAGTATTAACTGAAGGAGTACTGGTAGAGTTGTTTTTAGGGACTGTCCCTATGCCTGCGAAGAAATGTTGCTGAGAAGAACAATATGTTGATGCAAAGACATAGATTTTTGAAGATAGTTTATGTCAAGTATAAGAGTTTTCATTTCAGATACTCAAACAGATTGTGTACAAGATACTTGCTCAAAGGATGAGCTTAAAAGATTGAAGGCAAGTACTGGCTTTAATGACAAAGACAGACTGATGCTGAACAAAAGAAGACCAACTATCAAGACAACTGAAGTCAAGCAAGTAGAATTAAGTTAGGGAGGATTGTTGGGAAAAAAAACAAGTCAATCGGTCAAAGTACTGGTAAGCAAAAGGTCAACGTACTGGTAAGCAAAAGGTCAACGTACTGCTAAGCAAAAGGTCAAAGTACTGCTAAGTAGAAAGTCAAGGTACTGCCAGTCAAAGATCGAAGTACTGCCGTGGATAAAGGAATCTTAAAGGATTATCACTTAAATGGTTATGTTAGTAATTATCTTGTAACAGTTAGTTTAATGATTAGTATTGATTAGTGTTTATGTCATACAAGGACTGTACACTTACTGAGGTTATCCTTATGTTTATAAAAGGATCTCTAGGAAGATATTAAGATATAGAAAAACACGAGTTAAGAATTATTAATTGTTTATCACAGTTGCATCGGGCTCAATAATTAAACTAATCTCAACATCTGGTGGTTCCGGAGGAGGACGAGGAAATGACGGATCAAGATCAAAGTGAAATGATTCCAAAAGAGGATTATTTGAATTATCAGAAATAACAATGCTAATCAATCCTCCCTGATTGGGCTCAACCTCAAAAAGAAATGAATCATACTCGGGAGGAGAGTTATTAGCATGAGTAGTGGTACTGCCACTTCTCGTCTCTTTCGTATGATCGCTAAAAGTCTCGAATTCGGGTAAAGAATTATCCAAATGAGAAAGAAAAGTATCGGACTCCTCAAAGAATGAACCACTATCCGTGATGGAAATAGGGACTAAGGAGGGAGACTCGAGCACACGATTAGGAATGGGATTGTCTTTCAAAGATTCGATATTAGTAATAAGACGACTAATGTTCAACAATTTCTCACGAAGAATAACGTCTTGGATTTGAAAAATATCTTCTAATTCAAACTCTTTCTCTTCTTGATCAACATCATTCACCTCCTCTAAACTATCGTATTCCAAATTGAGAGGTGATGCTTCAACGTACTCGACGTTCTCATAAGAATCATCATCACTTGAAGTATCATCATTATAACAATCATCTTCTTCTTCATCAAATTCGTCTTCATCCATTCCTAGTGGAATAGGAGCGAGTTCACCGACGAACTCCTTGGAAAGAAAATCGATCTCAGGAGATGTGATCGGAATATCTTGACTAAGCAAAGATTTAGCATCAGAATGATCATTATCATAAATATCTTCGGAAACACCCTTGGATCCACTTGGGATTGGGACGAGGTCCTCAACACTAAATTTATCTTTTTCAGGAATAGTGCTAAGTTCCTCTTCCCCCATGATTAGAGGGTCTTTGGGCTCCTCGGATGGTTCATCGGGTGTGATCGCTTTAGGCCTTCTCCATATAACAGCATACTCATCATCGTCATCATCGAAGTAGAAAAGCGGACGATTCTAGCTTAGAAAATTAATATATTCTAAAAACTCTTCACTTCAAGGAGTTTACTCATCAATTCTTGAATATCCTCTTGTTGATATTGCTTGTCCATCAAAGCATCCTTAATTTCACCAAATCTCTCTCAAGCTATCAATATAACCTTTGGTGTTACACCAAAAGGTATACGACTAAACTTCCTCAAGAAGGTGCAAACGTCTTTTAAAAAGTTGTCTCTAGCTTCCTCATCATCAATCATAGAAAAATTCCAATATGGAATAAAACCTTGAGCTGTCGTCTCCTTCTTTTCTTGTTGACTTCCTTTAAGAATTTGCAAATCATCCATAAGTTTAAGAAGCAATTCTTGCATATCTTCAGGTTGATTCTGCTCTTCTCTCATAAATTGCCTAATCTTAAGAAATTTCTCCTCTGCTAGCAGTAAAGCCATGCACTTTTCATTAGGAGGTATATGATCATACGCCTTTAAAAAGGCTTGTATAGCTTCCATTAAGTCTTCTCGAGCTTGCAAAATTTCTTTATTCGTCTATTGAGGAAGATAATTGATGGGAAAATGCAGAGGTTGATATTGGTCAAAACCGAAAGAATTAGGATCATAGTAAGAATTTTGCTCATAATAATCTTCATTCATTGGTTGACATTGAAAAGTTTCATGAGGGCCCCCGCAATCTTCACAACAAAGATATTGTTGTTGAAAATCATGAAAATCTTGCTGGAAATTAAAGTCATGATTGTAACATGGTTTCGGATAGATAAACGGAACTTGATGTGTACAATAGTGACCGTAACGAGCATCGTTCCCGCAAAATTCATAAGAATACCTAAGAGGTTGTGGATGTGGGTTAAAAATGTTAGGAGAATCATCAACAACATTAGGTTTGGAATCATAAGTGAATGAATTCTCATCTCCAGAATTACATGTCGGATGAACACTTGGAAAAATCTGTGGGAGCTCGTTAATGGTTTGATTGCATTGTGCTGGATTAGAGATAATCGAAGCTTTTGGTGGACAATTGAAACCATAATGAGCACCGTTCCTACAAGACTTGCAAGTACATCGTTGACAAAAGATTCCATCTAACGAATCACCACACTCGTAACAACAATTGTGGTTAATTTGTGGAGGACTTTGCGAAAAATTTACACCAGGGTCTTGATTGAAGACTAATGGCTCTTGAAGTGCACTAACAATGTTAGTTTTGTCATTGGATGACTCAGAAGTGTTTCCATCATGAATTGTATACCAACCTTCATTCAAACACTTTCGCACAACAGTACAAGATCGACAATATAAACCATCAACCGTGTTTCCACAAGTTGCACAATTCTGAGGAGGTTTAGGAACAAGAATCTTGTCTTCAAGACCTCCTTTTGAACAACCACAATTTCTAGTGTACAAAGTTCCACAAGACGAGCATTCTTTAATCGAGAAGAGGGGGTTCAAACGATAATCGAGTGACGCCATAAGAATTAAACAATTTAGAGGGTTAAGAATAGAATTAAATGGATAAGAAGAAAAAGAAGATTATTTTAGGGTTTTTTAATCTAATTTTAACGGACAATGAGATAGACAACTTGAGCTAAATAATCAAACTTACTTCACGGTAGCTCTTAAAAATTTTACTTTTTAAGGTGAGAGCAGCTTCCTCGTAAAGGACACAAATGCGCAAGTATTAAATCTTTTATTCGAGTTGCGGAACTTAATTGATGGATAATTACCTCATTGAAGTATTATTGGTTGGTGTTTTCTTTTACCACTTTGTATCTTTTTAAATTGAAAGAGCAAATATTATATTTATATTATATATATATATATATATATATATATATATATATATATATATATATATATATATATTGTTTTTAATCTTCTACTTATACTAAAAAGAAAAGAAAAATATTTTTTACTTTTTATTTTTTATTTTTTTTTATTTTTGATTTTCTTAAAAGCGTAACTTTCGAAAACGAAAGGTTCTTCAAAACACGATCAACAAACTTCAAACGAGAGAATCTTAATCACAAATCCCCGGCAACGGCGCCAAAAATTGATTCGCTAGAATCTAATATATACGTAATAATAAAATATATAATATGATGGAAAATTACCAATTTACCCTTGAGGACAAAGGTAAAAAGGAAAATCTTCACAAATATATATAATATAATACGTATATAAACCGGGAAGTATGATTCCCGGGTCGTTATCCCCCAACGATTTGTGAAATTGAAACCACGTTTGATGTTCGGACAATGATTTGAATTGAAGACAAAGATTGATTTGATTATCTACTTTTTAAAAAATAAAATAAACAAATTATAACAATTAAGCACGAAAACAAATACGGGAAATCAAACTTTAACTAAAAACGCAAAATGGGAACCCTAAATGGCATTTAACAACATTAATTTCTAAAATTAAATCTAAAATGAATTTTTCTTTTTAAATGGACTCTATTTGACAAAAAAGTAAGTTTAAAGAAAACTAGAACAAAAACGGAGTTGAAATGAGCGTTAAAACACGAAAAACGAGAACGGGAACAAATCCCGTTCTTTAAAAATTGAAATTTTGCAAATTAGACCCTACGAAAGCAAAACCAATTTTCCTATAAACTTTATGATAAAAGAAAATTTTCTAAAAAAGATTTATATTTTTTTGATTATTTTTCTATTTTTTATGATTTTTAAAAGTTTTTAATAAAAATAAATGTTTAAAAATACTAAACTATCTATAAAAATTCTAGAAAAAAAATACAAAAAGTAGCTTATACTAATTAGAACCTAGGAAAAATAAGCTTGATATCACAGCTTAATGAATAAGCTGCGAAATAAGCTATAAACAGCTTATAGACAAAATGGTAAAAATGTGTATAAAGATTAAATAGTGTAAGAGTCTAACGAAAAAGACCCCAGGGCGCAGTGGTAGTGAGTGTGGTGTGTGTGTTATAAAAGGGTTGAAAGTGTTGAGGTCGGGGGTTCGAGTCTTGCTCACCCCCGATTTCCACTTTCCCCTTTTTTTTATTTTGAAAAACTTATAAAAGCAAAGTTATTAAGCACCTAAAAATAAGCATTTTTAATAAAAGAACCTTTTTGTGAAAAGCCCTAAATAAGCTGTTAAATAGCTTTTAACTTGACAGAAACTACTTAGCTAAATTTTTTTGGCTTTTTCTTAAACTAAATAAGCTAGAAGACGTAATAAGCTAAAGTTAAGACTAAATAAGCTATTATATTCTAAACCTAAGCTAATGAGCTAAATAGAACTAGTAATAAGCAAGTAATAAGCTAAAAGACTAAATAAACTCTAGAATTAAAACCAATAACTAAACAGTCCCTGCAGGGACTTTTGAGCTTATTTTTAGGTAAGCTCTTAGATCCTTGTAGGGAAATAGCTTATTAAAGCTTA